>PVJI01009500.1:0-65152 GCA_004026765.1 Micronycteris hirsuta | reverse complement strand
GGTGGGGACAGTATCAATTTTCTAACAGGAAATTAATTCAATCTAATGTCCTTAAATTAGAGGACTTTGAGAAGAGTTTAATAACTAGCAAACTGTGGGGAAGCTGTATGGAAGCCCCTAGCGTTAGTGTGGTGCCCTGGGTCAGAAACAGCAAGGCTGTCACCATCCCTAGGACTGAAGGGACAAAGGCTGAGAGTAGATCCTGGTGCCTAGTAGGAGACAGTGATAGGACAAAGGCTGCTTTGAGATTTGTGGGTCAAGGGACGCACTCTATGGTGACTACTCAGGGGAAAAACCAGGGGAATAAATGCTCTGACTGACTTCATTTCCCTCCCTCCTTTCATTTTCCTGCCAGAGTTCCTCAGTGGCCGAACCCTCCCGGAGGTCAGAGGTGGGGAGTGCATTGTTGTAGCTTATTTAGAGCAGGAGGTGCAGAGCAGAGATCGGGGTAGAGAAGTGCGGAGAGCACATTTGGAGGGGCAAGAGCAAAGCTTCCTGTACAGGCATTTTTATACCTTATTCTACATTCTTCTATGTGATGTGCCTCATTAATAATAAAAATACATTACATGGGTAAATTTTTCCTTTAAAAGAAGTAATGTTGTGTACTCTCATCTTTAGAGCACGTATCCCCGGCTCTGAAATCATAGCACCGTCATGTGGTGGGTAGAAGAAACGTAATGTTTCCCGCCAACCATAAGATCTGGACAGCTGAGATTGAGTCCGGTGTGGTAAGCACTTCTGTTGCTCACCCAGAATCAGTTGCCCCTTCCTCCTTTCTAATAGCTTTGGTTTTGTTAGGAATCCTCCAACTTCCCTAGTCAGTACGTGAAGCCTCGGGGTCAGCTGCCTGTCTCAGAGAGGGACCCTGACTGGTTTCAGGGTGATCCCAGTCCCCTTTCTAGTGATGGGGAATAGGTAGGTGACTCGATCTGTCTAATAAGACAAGAGAGAAGGCCTGTTGGAGAAGCACTGAGAAAGCCTTTCTCTCTGACCCTAGCGAGGCACAAGGTCAGATAATATTTAATCTCCTCTGAGTCGGGTAGGAATATGGTGCCTTGAGCTGCTGCAGTGAGCTTGCTCCCAGCACAGGGGATGGCAGAGCTCAGAGATGCAATGATTCTGGGTTCTTGTCTGAATCAATCAGCATGTGGATCTCATGATTGCTAGCCTAGCTGGTATGTGAGCCCAGGCATCGTTTCCACAGAGAGTGTCTGTTACTTGGAGCTCTAGGGGGAAGAAAAACTATCTTCCTCTACCCTCTTAGGTTTATTTCCTGGGGCCCTGCAAATTAGACCAACAAAAAACAGATTAACGGAGAAAAACAAACAAAAGTTTATTAATGTGTGCATTGTACATTTATACTGGACCATTCAGTGATGAGTAACTCTAAGGAATGTCTAGAGTATGGGCTCCTTTGGTATCTTAGCAAAGAACAATTAATTTCTAGAGAAGTAACAAGACAATAGAAAAGAACTGTTGAGCTTCTAGGGTTGGCAAATTGTGGGAAGCGTACGGGAAAACTAATGAAAGATAAGGGCTGGTCAGTAAGGCGTATTTGTGTAGATTCTTTCTCAGTGCCATCTCCTCTCCAGTGAGAAGGTTGTTATCCCCTTCCCAGTGGAGAAGGTTGTTAGGGGCCCCTTCACAAGGAGAATGGGTGTTCCTTTTTCAGGCAGATGGGGTGTGGGGTGAGGGAGACAGAGAGCTCATTCTCTATTTGTTTTTTTCCCAATTGCCTGTAGCTCAAAATAACCCTTATACTGGGTGGCATATTTTGAGGCAGTATACCCTGAACCTCTTCAGAGCACAAGAAGGATTTTTTAAAGTATATTTTATTGATTATGCTATTACAATTGTCCCATTTTTTCTCCCCTTTATTTCCCTCCACTCAGCACCTGTCTTTCCACCAGTATCCTCCCCCCGCTTAGTTCATGTCCATGGGTCGTACATACAAGATCTTTGGCTTCTCCATTTCCTATTCTCTTCTTAACCTCCTCCAGTCTATTTTGTATCTACCGTTTATGCTTTTTATTCCCTGTACCTTTTCCTCCCCACCCCTGTTACCTCCCCTCCCCCTCCCCACTGATAACCCTCCATGTGATCTCTATTTCTGTGATTTTGTTTCTGTTCTTTTCTAGTTGTTTGCTTAGTTTGTTTTTGCTTTTGTTTTTTTATAGGTTTAGTTATTGATAGTTGTGAGTTTGTTGTCACTTTACTGTTTGTATTTTTGATCTTTTCTTAGGTAAGTCCCTTTAACATTTTATATAATAGGGGCTTAGTGATGAACTACTTTAACTTGACCTTGTTAAAGTGCTGGGAAGCACTTTATCTGCCCTTCCATTCTAAATGATAGCTTTGCTGAATAGAGTAATCTTGGATGTAGGTCCTTGCCTTTCATGACTTGGAATATTTCTTTCCAGCCCCTTCTTGCCTGTAAGGTTTATTTTGAGAAATCAGCTAATAGTCTTATGGGAATTCCTTTGTAGGTAACTGTCCGCTTTTCTGCTGCTGCTTTTAGGATTCTCTCCTTATCTTTCATCTTGGGCAATATAATTATGATGTGCCTTGGTGTGTGCTTCCTTGGGTCCAACTTCTTTGGGACTCTCTGGGCTTCCTGAACTTCCTGGAAGTCTATTTCCTTTGCCAGATTAGGGAAGTTTTCCTCCATTATTTTTTCAAATAAGTTTTCAATTTCTTGCTCCTCTTATTCTTCTGGCACCCCTATGATTCAGATGTTGAAATATTTAAAGTTGTCCTAAAGGTTCCTAAGCCTCTCCTCATTTTTTTGAATCCTTGTTTCTTCATTCTGTTCTGGATGAATGTTTATTTCTTCCTCCTGCTCTAAATCATTGATTTGAGTCCCAGTTTCCTTCCCTTCATTGTTGGTTCCCTGTATATTTTTCTTTATTTCACTTTGTATAGCCTTTACTTCTTCCTCTATTTTGCAACCATACTCAACCATTTCTGTGAGCATCCTGATTACCAGTGTTTTGAACTCTACATCTGATAGGCCATCTCTTCATCACTTAGTTGTAGTTCTGGAGTTTTCTTACAATGTGACAGGTACATTGAGATAAAGAATCACAAGGAGGATCTTACCTGAGAAACTCATTGGCCCTCCCTGGGGCCATGCTAAAAGCTTTTAGGTCAGACTGCTTCCATATTTCTCCAGAAGGTACCACACAACCGCGTTGCCACTCTTTGGACCCACACATTAGGCCCTAGGGTGTAGGGCTACTTTGTATGCACTGAGTATATATTTTCAGGCCAATATAAATGGATCTGAAAAACCTAATAGTTTTGAGGTACTACATTTTCCAAGATTCACTTTAAAAGTGAAGTTAAGCTTCAATGAGTTAACAAATAATGTATAACTCTTTTTAAAATATATTTTTAAGGGAACATTTCTTTCTTTTTAATAATAAGCTGATTCTATATATTCTTTATAGAAAATGTGGAATATGCCCTGGCAAGTGTAGCTCAGTTGGTTGGAGCACTGTCCCATGAACCAAAAGGTCATAGGTTGGATTCCCAGTCAGGGCACATGCCTAGGTTGCAGGTTTGGTGTCTGGCCAGGGCACATATGAGAGGTAACTTGATTGATGTTTGTCTCTTATATCAATGTTTCTTTCTCTCCCTTACACTCTCTCTAAAAATCAATAAACATGTCCTTGGGTAAAGATAAAAAAAAGAAAATATGGAATATGGAGAAAAGTAAGAGTGAGAAAATAAATATATACATAAATAACTGTTAACAGCTATATACTTTTAGCTTTTTTTATACAGTTATGGGTTTTGTTTGTCTTACTAAAATGCAATCAAAGCCTATTTACTTCATTATAAGATGTTTTTGCCACTTAGTTCATTATATCACAAGGATCTCACGTTTGCTTCCGTATTGTCCCACTGTATGGATGTAACATAACATATTTACCCACTTCTATGCTGCTCAACATTTAGATTGGTTCTGGTTCCTAATGTCTTTTTGATAACAGAAGAAAGAGAAATCTAAGAGAATGAGAGAGGGAATTGAATATTCAAATGTTAGAGTTGATTAGAAACTTAGAATTGCTCCTCTGAGTAAAGTACCTAAGGAACCAATAACTTAATTTCTCTGTCTGTACACTGTTTCTCTGTCAGTATACCAAAACAGCTCCCCATCGACTGTAAGCAGGCAGGACTCAGAGGCAGCTAGCCCCGGTGCTCTAATTTTACATGTCGAAAGTTAATATTAGTATCAATGTCACTGAGTGGAGCTGGGCTTTCAAGTAATCACCCCCTACTCCCAGTTTGTTCAATAGAATTGAAAACCCAGGGTTTTCTAGAGGCTCACCTCTAAGACTGATGCTACAGGGCACCTGGGGAGCCCCCCGGGATGCCTCAGCTCAATAATGGGGTCCATGTCCTTGTTACCACACAAAAATTCGAGAGTGAGATGGAAAAATTCAGCAAAATACAGTAAATTTATTAAAATGAAAGTCTGCACTTGAGAAATGAGAGTGGTGACCTCAGAAAATGAAACGCCCAGATGGGGTCTGAGCGGAAGGAAGGCTTTTATTAAACATAGGCAAGAGGGGGATAGGTGGTCTGACACTGGAGGGGGGACTGCTAAAGTGGCTCGTCCTTGTCCCTCCCCCCTCAGATTGTGATTTTTTTTGGTCTTCCCAGAACTGTCATGATGATTTGGGAGTCGGGGGTGGAGTGGTTCCAAAATCTCAAAACAAATTTATTATAATAGTATTATAATGGTCCTGTTGGTCACTTTTAGATCAATATGGCTGCTGAATCTGGTTGATACTGGTTTTTGTTTGTCTCTACTACAGAAAACTGGGGAGGGGGACGCAGGAAAAGAGGTGGTCAGTAAAAGTCACATCTGCAATGTGCCAGCCAGGACAGAAAAGGGGAGAGGTAGAGCGTGGGGCTTTTGTTCCCTATTCTAACTTTCTCGCCTCAAGACTAGCTTAGTATTCCCAAAAATGAGAGGTTGAAAGACATTTCAAGGCCTCTTTCTGCTATAGTGGTTTATTGCTGTGGTTCACTAGCAAAATCTCTGTTATGTCCTCTCTCTAATGATAAAAATTATAACACATGGTATTGCTAGTACTTTACACTTTACAATGAGATTTCACCTTACTATTTGATTTGATTACCACCTCAGTCCTTTGAGATAAGTAGGATAGGTGGATGGTGGTGGCAGGGCAACCTCCTGCCCCCTCTATTTCCTGCCTCCCTTAACTCTAAATTCCGTGCTAACTGGGCCACACTTACTGGGTAGCCATGTTTTGAGACACCTGCATTAGAGGAATCGTCTCTCTGACCTTTTGCATACAGCCTCATGTGGCAAGCTTGCCCAGTGTCTGAATTTTGGAATTGGGCTGGCTGTTTTTCTAGCTTTCTTTTCTTCGTGTGTAAACACTGAGTGTTCTGGTCTCCAAGGACTGCTCAGCAGTAAGATTTGGACTTGCAGCAGAGGGAGAAGACCTATTAAGCTTAATTGAGCTTAAGCAATACATTGCATCCCAGATTACTACAGGGTACAGGCACTATCCCTGTTAACAATAAAATGGGTCTCTGCTCCTATTTTCTACAGTTATTTATGTGTGTGTGTCCCTGCAAATCTTCATCACCCCAATCTCACTAAGTACTTCTGAGAGTAGTGATTTATGCTCATGTTATGGAGAAGAAGACTGAAACTCAGAACCAGCTGGGACTTGTCCAAGGTCATGTGACTGCTAATAATAGAGATTTACCTAGTTCTTAGGATTTCTGCTTTTCAGTCACCACACCAACTTTCCAGAACTTTCTTGAGACAAGGCACTTTTCCAAGCACTTTCTTTGGCTACTCCTTCCCTTGTCATTAATAAGCATCAGGAGGAGCCCCTCTTGCCATGTGCAGATTTTCTGTTATCAGTCCCTCGTCATGTATCATCCCTTCTCTTCTGTGACAGGAACAAACAATAGGCTACTCTTTCCCAAAGCAGAAAATTTCAGTAACTATTTTTTGGCCTCTGTGTTGAGAGGTAACAGACTGTAGGTAGCTTTCAGCAGCCTTAGGGAAGTATCAGAATGAATATATTTAAAAACTCTGGCTCCAGAGCACGTCTCCTGCACTCAGGATCCTCGCATAGTCTTTTCTTTTTTATTTCTTCACATGACTTATTCAGCTCCATTTATCACTGAGACAAAAGTGGGGTTTTTTTGGGTTTTTTTTGTTTTTTTCCTACTGAATCTGCTCTAAGTAACATGAAAATAGATGGCATATGAGCAGTGTACCAACAGAACTTTCAACCTTCTATTCAACCTGACTTATATTTGCTGGCTTATATTTGCTGATTTACAGTTACTTTTTAACAGACTATAGGAAAAGTTCTTTGTGTTAATCAAGAGAAGCAATCAGCTTTCACCGGATGATATAATTCAGTTAAGCCCTTCTTATTTGCTTTTAATCTCAACACAAATAGTAAGCATTCTCTTCATTTTGCCAGAAATAAGGAAAACAAAAGGTATACATTGCAATACAGGTTTTAAAAGCCAAAGTTGAAATATGCTTTTTTCTTTTGGTAATATTACTTTTCATTACCTTCCTATTTTTTAAAAAAATCCACATGGTATACCTATTTGACTCGTGAAAAGAATAATAGAAGTGGAAAAATGCCATTTTCCTCAAGAAATATCTCCTTTTTTCCACCATTATAAAGACCATTTTACTTTTACTATTAAGGTTTCCAAAAGCCCTGTGCACAACCCTCTACTTGCCTGCGGAGCTTCTTATCACCATTGGGTTGGGCAAACTCAGTTTACATGTTACTATCAAAGGTAAGTGGTCAATGAAATCAGTATTTGTAACTCCACAAATAATCCCTCCAGCAGTGAGGGTTCCATTGTGATTTCCTTTTTCCTAACCCCTCGAATCACTTGATGCCATCTGCACATTGCGTTTTCAGTGTTTGTGTGGCCGAGCATTGGTGGGTAAAGAGATGAAGAAAACACTGCAATCGACAGTCTTGTGACACACAGGAGAATGTTTTACCAGGTGAGGGGCACATGTGGAAACAAAAGATCTTCATGCTTCTTTCAAATCTGTTAGCATTCTGGTTTCTGAGTGAGGCCCAAGGACAGGAGGAGGGTCATGTGCAATAATAAAGGAATAATTAGTTGGATGCCTAGTTACTTTGTGTTGTCATACCACCTTTTTTTCATTGTCCTATATGCAATCATCTTTGAACCTCTGTCATGTCATCTTTCTTCCTTGTAAGTCCAAGCTCCCAGATGTGGATTCTCAGGCTACTTGTAATGGGTGTGACTTCTAGAGCCTCATGATGCAACTTCTGTGATATTTGTAATATCAGGTGAGGAGAGAGTTTAAATGATATCCTTGGCTACTTGCAGCCTCAATCCCAATATTCACAGTGGAGGGGATGGCCAGCTGAAAAAAAGGAATTGCCTTTTAATATCTTTAAGAACTGTTACCACTGAGGCAAATGTCCTTTACATCAAGGTCCTCACAAATTTCAAGAGAAAGGGCAGTGAGCAATCATACTGTAGAGGTGGCATCGCTGCTGGGAGAATTAGGTCTTCTGTGGCTGATACTACACACTTTGGGAGGCCATCACCCTCTTGTGAGGTGGACTGTAACACTACTCTGATTGTCAGCAAAGGCAAGTCACTGGAAGGAAACTCAGAGTCCTAGTAACAACCTCCAAAGGAGCCAGGGGATTAAATACCGCTGTAATTGTCACTTTCTCTCCTTAGGTCCAGAAAAGGCACAGCTCCATTCTGGAAGAATTTGGAACCAGTAATTTGAGAGACCATCTTTACATTAGACTTTTTAGTGGATACACTCATTTTCAGAATTAGGTGGTTATTCTTACTTAAGGATAGATAAAAAAAAAACAAAAAACAGCTTAATTTATTGCTAATTAACTTAGATGGTACCACGAGTTTACTGTATCCTCTAAAAAAATGTTACATTAGAGTTCTAACCCCTAATACCTCAGAATGTGACCTTACTTGGAAGTAGGGTCTTTACAGTGTTGATCAAGTTAAGATGAAGTGAATAGGATGGGCCCTAAAGCAATATTATCACCATAAGCTAGAAGAGAAACATGGAACAGACTCTCCCTCATAGTCTTAAAAGGAACCCACCCTGCTGACCCCTTGATCTTGGACTTCTGGTTTCCAGAACTGTGAAACAATAAATTTCTGTTGTTTAAGCCACCCAGTTTGTGGTAGTTTGTTACAGCACCCCTGGGAAACTACTACAGCTGGTAAACTAATTGTAGAAAAAACAATTCAGAGCTTCTGGCCAACATGGAAGCATACGTAGACATTCTGCACCTCCTCCCACAACAATAAGAAGGATAACAACCAATCTAAAAATAAAAAACGACCAGAACTGCCAGAAAATCAAACTGTATGGAAGTCTGACAACCAAGGAGTTAAAGAAGAAATGTTCATTCAGACTGGTAGGAAGGGTGGAGACAGGCAGCCAGGGTGGAGAGTATGTGTGGCAAGGTGGGAGCTGTGGCCAGTGGAACAGGCAGTTCCACCTTCACATGCAGTGGAAAAAACTGGGAGGGACAACTGGGGAGCAAACAATTCCACCCCCAGGCCAGAACATGCAGCCTAGGATTCAGTGCCAGAAAATAGAGCCTCATAACCTCTGGCTATAAAAACCAGTGGGGGTTGCAGGAGCAGAAGAAACTGCCAATCTCTTAGGAGAGTTTGTTTAAAAGATTCACAGGTCCTAGAATGTACATAAACCCACCTATCTGGGATTCAGTACCAGAGCAGCAACTAGTACGGTGCCTGTCGCTTACAAGGAGTGGGGCAAGTGACTGAAAATGGGGTGAGAGCCCAGCAAGCAACATAGTTCTCTCTCTGAGCCTTTCCCCACATACAGTGCCACAAAGCAGCAAAGTGAGTTGCCCTACCCTGGCAAACACCTAAGGCTCTGACCCTTACAATGTCACAGGTGTGCCAACATGGAGAGTCAAAGCAGTTCTACCTAATACACAGAAACACAGGGAAGCTGCCAAATAGAGAAGACAAAAAAGAAAAAATCCCAAATGAAAGAACAGATCAAAACTCCAGAAAAAGAACTAAATGACATATAGACAGCCAACCTATGAGATGCGGAGTTCAAAACACTGGTGATCAGGATGCTCAGAGAAATGCCTGAGTACTGCCACCAAATAAAGGGAGATGTAAAGGCTATATAAAATGCAATAAAGAAAAATATACAGGTAACCAACAGTGAAGGGAAGAAAGCCAGGATTCAAATCAATGATTTGGAACAAAAAGAAGAAATAAACATTCACCTGGAATAGAAAGAAGAAATAAGAATTCAAAAAAATGAGGAGAGGTTTATAAGCTTTTGGGACAACTTTAAATGTACCAACATCCAAATCATTCAGGGGTGCCAGAAGGAGAATAGGAAGAGCAAGAAATCAAAAACTTATTTGAAAAAATAATGAAAGGAAACTTCCCTAATTTGGTGAAAGAAATAGACATACAAGTCCAGGAAGCTCATAAAATCCCAAACAAGTTGGACCCAAAGAGGACCACACCAAGACACATGATAATTAAAATGCCAAAGGTTAAAGATAAAGAGAGAATTTTAAAAGCAGCAAGAGAAAAGAAGAGAGTTACCTACAAAGGAATTCCCATGAGACTATTGTTAGGTCGGA
Organism: Micronycteris hirsuta; assembly: GCA_004026765.1. Lineage (NCBI taxonomy): Eukaryota > Metazoa > Chordata > Mammalia > Chiroptera > Phyllostomidae > Micronycteris > Micronycteris hirsuta. Next base: position 55,460 of record PVJI01009500.1, on the reverse strand, counting down.
GTTGCTCAAGAAACCAGACTGATGCAGTGAGCTAAGGAGCAGGGTTTATTAGCGGGGAATAAGAGGGAAAGTAGAGCCAACCAAGGGAGGTTGGGAAGCCAACCAACGGAAGTTAGGACTACTGGGGGAGAGTGGGGGCAACTTAGGGAGTTTGGGGAGCCAACCAAGAGAGGTTAGGACTCATTCTGTTGTTCTTAGGGCAGGGTTTTTATGCGCAAAAACCCACAAAGAGTAACTGGTTGGGGTGTCAGGGTCTGATTAGCTAGAGCTGGTTGCTGGGTACTATTTCTGCTGACCATTGTTCTCGATACATCTTGTCAGGCTCAAGTTAAAGCTGCATCCTGTTTTGCCGGATAGGCCGACCCCAGACCCTAATCTTAGTCGGGCATCTCTTTGTCCTGGGTAGGGTTCGGAGGCAGTTTCCCAAGGTACAGTTTCCTGCCTAGTGATTTTCCATTCCTCCTAGGCCTGACTAGGTCTGTCACTAAGAAAATGAAGAAGATCAAAAATACAAACAGTAAAATGACAAAAAACTCACAACTATCAACAACTGAACCTAAAAAGAAAAAAAAAACCTAAGTAAACAACTAGAAAAGAACAGAAACAGAATCATAGAAATGGAGATCACATGGAGGGTTATCAATGGGAAGGGGGAGGGGAGAGAATGGGGGTGGGGAAAGGTGTAGGGAATAAGAAGCATAAATGGTAGGTACAGAATAGACAGGGGGAGGTTAAGGATAGTATAGGAAATGGAGAAGCCAAAAAACTTATATGTATGACCCACTGACATAAACTAAGCGGGGATTGCTATTGTTGGAGGGAATGGGGGTACCCAGTGAAGGGCGGCAGAGGAGAAAAATGGGACAGCTGTAATAGCATAATCAATAAAATATACTTTAAAACATAAAAGAAATGAGAAAGAAAATTCAATTCTGAACAAGACCATTTACTGGAGAGATTTCTATTCTCTGCCATCATACTATTGATGGGTGGCATTGGGAAGACAGTACCTTAAGCCATTTTCGGGGTCATAATCACAGTAATTGCACCATGTTCCAATAGGATACCAAAGGCCAGCTTTGAGACATCTTCAGCGAGTGTAATAAGAGTGTTCCTTCTGAACTGGCAGCACTATCCTTGCATGGTCCCTGCCCTTTGTCTCTAGAGCTTTTCTCTCCTTCAAAAAGTTACATCTGCTTTGAGGATGACAGTGTTTACATAGCTGGCTTCCTGGGTTGGAGTAATGAAAGAAAAAAGGAGAAATTATTGTAATTTTTCAGTTGTAAGCTAAATCTTGATATTACGGTCATAACCTTAGCAAACTATTTTCCCGTGATAGTGTTATGAGAAATTTCAACCACTGGGCAGGAGCTGCAATTGTCTGGCTACCCTCCCTACCATTTTTCTTTTTGTTTAGAGGGTTCTAACCTCCGCTGGAGGCAAACTGAGATGCCGGATCATTACAATGGACACTTACTTAACTGCAGTAGTATCTGCTTTTAGTGAAATGGTTCTTCGAATAATCTGTTTTCATTACATCAAGAGCTAAGCCAGTCAGTTAACACAGAGGAAATATTAAAGGCAATATTTTTTCATTAAAGTAAGGCACTAGATAACCCATACTCTGCTTTTTTTCATTTGAGCACTAAAGTGAAAGCAGTCAACAAAGTCTTATTGGGGAAGAAATAAGGAGGAAATTGATTTTAAGTAAACAGATGCCGCTGGTATGGTATCTAGGAGACTGGGAATCTGGGCCACTTTAGGCTCTCATCTTTTTCACCCTCTTCTGAAGTACTGCCCACTTTTTTCCCATTCATTTCAGCCTGTCTCCCAATATACCATCTGTCCATATCATCTGAGAAAGCTCACAGACAAAGAAGAAAATAGGGTAACATAAAGGAGGCCAAATTATGCTAAAGAGTTATACTGGAGATCAGATACTATTATAGAACAGAAAGAATTTGTTCACCTGGCCCTAGCAGAGCTGAATGCAAAATACCAAGAAATGCAGTGGAGAAATATTTTATTATGAATGGTACCACCCAGGAGAATGAGAAACTAACGCTCCAAAGGCTGAACTCCCTGATGGTGTGCTGGTTACAGCTTATATAGGGTAAAATCGCAAGACATGGCGCATTAGGGGCTCAGGGTCCTGTTAGAAGTTGATTGGTTGGAGGTGAGGTAGGGGTAATGAATCATTTCTTCAGGACCTGAGGACAGTTCTGAAGTCCGTCCCAGTTCCAGTGTCCGTCTGTTTGGCTTCACGGGAAAGTAGCCAGAGGGTTGTTCCACCTTAGGCCTCAGGAACTGAAACATGATTTAGGTCATGATGTTATCTTTAGCCTGCCAGACGTATGGACCTTGTGACCATTAGTCAGGGCCTAGCTACTGTCTTCTGCTGCCTCAGGGGTTGCTGATTAATCTGGTGAAAGGTTAGGTCTCTGATGGGTATATACAGAGAGAGATGACTTCTAGAGCTAGGATTTAAAGCTAAATGTAATCAAAGTTATAAGGACCATTGGTTTTAATATCCTTTGTCCTATTGCTTTACCACTGTGTGTCATTTCAAACATCTTCCCTGACATACCCTGTTCCCCTCAATTCAGTTTACAGATGTAATTAATGCCCACACAGCCAGAATCAACCAGTTCGGAATAATGAGCTCCACAATTCCAAGAACATAAACTTCAAGTTAAAACTCAATAGGACTAGAGTTTCTCACTGTAATGTGGAGAAAAATAAGTAATTCTTTTCACACAGAGGTCACAAATCTGTCAGGAATTGTAAGAATCTCTCCCACCGGCAGACCTCCCTCCTACTCTTTTGTGGGGTGGGGTGGAGAAGAGTTAAACTGGATGCAAGAACACTAGACCAGCCGTCATGCAAATGCAGTTGTTAGGCTGTGATCCCAATGTCCAGTCATTTTAACTCTTACACCACGGCGATCTCGGTATCTGCTTCACCCACCTGTTTTTCTGTGCTCATGTTTTCTTGTTATTCATCCTACTGTTATCTATGGAATTTTTCATGATTTAATTTCATCTGGCTGTGGCAAAATTCATCCCTTGCTTATGTATATCTTCAACAGAATGATTGTCCCATTATCTCAGCCAGGAAGGTTTTCGTTCCTTTTTCATTCACAACACCTATCCACCATGCTTTCCGCAAAGCCCTTGCCATGCTTCTTTTCTCCTACAAAACTCATCATCTGTCTGTGGATCTAGCCACCAATAAGTAAATGAAAGAATCTTCTCTTAATTATCTGTTAAGAAAAAAAAAACCTCAGGCCCAAAGTGGAGTCGCTTAACACAGGGCAGCAAACCAAGACTTAATCCCAGTTTTAGCCGCTCCCAGGAGTGTGACCTTAAACTGATTTGTCATTTCCTGATCAGCACCAGTGAGGTAAATGGCCTGATAAGACCCCCTACTGCCTGTTCCCAAAGAAAGGTGACCCTGCCTGAAACAACCCTTTCCTTTCTTCACTAACCTGCTTGTCCAGCCCCGTTTCTGCCTATGAAAACCTTCCATTTTGTACAGCTTCTCAGAGCACCCCTTTATTCACTAGATGGGGTGCTGCCCTGCTCATGATCCTGCAGTAAAGCCAATTCGATCATTAAATTCTCTGTGCTGAATTTTTGTTTATTAACACATCTAAAATCTGGAATTATGTTTCTTAGAGCCACACATTTACATTTCCAATTATGCCATAGCATTGAATAGAAATCTTTACTTTTTTCAAAGCATCTACACAATCTTTTGATGCACTGCTCGGGGCTAGCCCCTGGCTTCTTATATTCAGCGGTGTTTGGGACCTTCATGTCCTCCTTGAATTACTCTGTACCTAGTTTTACAAATTCCATTCTCTCTGTCCTGTTTAATCTTTCATTTATGCAGATCAAATTGCCTTATCACAAACATCCTTTAAAAATACCTATTTGCCTATTTTTGTTATACTTTGGACATTTTATAAGTACTTAAAAAAATCTTTTTTTTTAGGATCTTGTATGAATGCTTCAAATAGCATCAGGTTTGGGAGACAGAACTGCTCAATCTCCATGATTTATTTGTGAAACATCCCAGAGTAGAGGAATCCATTAAGATCCTGAAACTGTGTATTGCAGTAAAGGGCACATAGGGATGCATTTAGAAAACAATAATGACAATTATAGAAACAAAGAGAGAAGCTGGGAGAGGCATCCCCCGAGGCTGGGAATTAATCAAGGTGAGATGTCACCAGAACAGACAGGTCAGCCCTTCCCTGCCCCCAGCTTCCATTACAGCCAGATCTCTTGTTCCTGGCAGTAAATCGAGGCAGACACAGTCAAGAATAGGGGTTCTTTTTCTCAGAATGTCTTGTTCTTGGTTGAAAAATAAAGAAAAACGCTACCACGTTTGGTACTGCTCATTCTTAAGGGAAGTGCCTGTGCAACATTTGGATTATCTTTTGAAATCTATACACGTTCTTTCTACCTGCTGTGCTCAATTTCTGAACCCAGTGCTGTCATTAAGGAAAAATAGCAACCTTTGTTCTCTCCTCCAGGCACATGCTGCACTGGTTTTTTGTTTCCAGGGGGTGGGGGAATCTTCCATTATTTTCTTAGATGAGGGAAGCCTGACCAAGCCTTCTGTGTTTCTGCCTCCTTTTGTACATGGGCACTGGATACACCATAACTGAAGTTCCCGGGCACGATTTCCTTCATGTGTCTGAAAGTCCCTGATGAAGACATCAGGCCACTTACTGTAATGGATGGTTTTCATTCTCTGTGCAATAAAGGCACATTCCTGAGGCAGACATTTCCGTCCGAGATGGCAAATATCAGAAGTTTCAAAGGTTTAGTTCACATGTGTATCTAAGCTTTCAAAGCTTGGCAGCATCTCTGGGATTTGAAAACTAGATTGGAAATCTGAGTTATATATTTTACGCTTCTTAACTTAGCCCGCATTTATACACTGAGAGACCAGTTGTGGGGGAATATCTATATAAATAAGAAATTAAAAATAACAAGCTTTGTGGTTTATTGAGATGTGATAAACATTTTGGTTGTGGAATATAAAACTTTTTTTTCTTTTTTTGTTTTTTATTCAATGTAGAAGTACTTTAGACTCCCAGAGCTCATTTTTGAACATCTTTTTGTGGGGGAGGAACAAACTTTCCTCTACCTCATGGTTCTCCTGGTGGTCTGATAATCAAATAGACATGAAATAGATTAGCAAGAAAAAATAACTGAATTTAATATAAAATATCTAGGAATAAATTCAACCAGGGATGTAAAGACCTGTACACACAAAAATTATAACACACAGAAGAAAGAAATTGAAGATATAAGTACATGGAAGCATATACTGTGTTCATAGGTATGAAGAATTAACATAATTAAAATGCCTTATACTACTTAAAGCAATCTATAGATTAAATGTAATACCTACCAAGATACCAGTGACATATTTTACAAAAGTAGAAAAAATATTTCAAAAATTTGTAGGGAACCACAAAAGACCCTGAATAGCAACAGTGATCCTGAGAAAGAAGAACAAAGTTGGAGGAATCACACTACCTAATATCAAACTACACTGAAGGCCATAGTAATCAAAACAGCCTGGTACTGGCATAAAAACAAACACACAGATCAATGGAATAGAATAGAGGGCCCAGAAATAAACTCACACCTTTATAGTCAATTAATATTTGAAGAAGCATGCGTGTACAATGGGCTAAATATAGTTTATTCAATAAATGACGTTGGGAAAATTGGACAGATACATGCAGAAAAATGAAACTAGACCACCTTTCACCACACACAAGAATAAATTTAAAATGGATTAAAGACATGAATGTTAGATTTGAAACCACAAAAATCCTAGAAGAAAACATAAGCAGTAAGATCTTGGACATTTCTCATAGCAATATTTTTTTCTGATGTATCTCCTCAGGCAAGGGAAACAAAAGAAAAAATGAACAAGTGAGACTACATCGAACTAAAATGTTTTTGCACAGCAAAGGAAACCATCAACAGAAGGACAAGACAATTGATGAAATGGGAAAACATATTCACCAATACAACTGGAAAGGAGTTAACATCCAAAATTTATAAAGAACTTATAAAATTCAACACCTAAACCCCCAAACAATCCAATTTAAAAATGAGCAAAGGACCTGAATAGACACTTCTCCAAAGAGGACATACAGAGGGCCAATAGACATATGAAAATATGCTCAATGTCACTAATCATCAGAAAAATACAAATTAAAACCACAGTGAGATAACATCTCACACCCATCAGAATGGTTATCATCAATAAATCAACAAACAACAAGTGCTGGCAAGGATGTGGACAAAGGGGAACCCTTCTGCACTTTTGATGGGAATGCAGGTTGATACAGCCGCTGTGAAAGCAATATGGAGTTACCTCAAAAAATTAACAACAGAACTGCCTATGACCCAGTAGTTCAGCTTCTGGGAATTCATCCAAGGAAACCCGAAACACTAGTTCGAAAGAGTATAAGCACCCCTATGTTGATTGTAGCATTATTTACAATCAACATGACATGGAAGCAGCCCAAGTGCCCATCGGTAGATAAGTAGATAAAACAACTATGGACGTTTACATAATGGAATTCTACTTGGTCATAAAAAAGAAGAAAATTTTACCCTTTGCAACATCATGGATGGTTCTGGAGAACATTAGGCTAGGTGAAATAAGCCAGTCAGAGAAAGACAAATACTATACATTTTCACTCATATGTGGAATCTAATGAACAAACTAAACTAACAAGCCCAATAGAGACAGATTCATAGATTGAGTAGGCTGACAGCTCTGGGGTTGGGGGTGGGTGGGACTAGGGGGTAAAAAGATTGAGCAAAAAAGAAAAAGGACTCATGGACACAGACAATAGTGTTGTGATTGCAGGGGGTATGGAGGTGGGTGGAGGTGAAAAAGAATAAGTGGAAAAGTACAATAAAAATAAACTATTAAATAAAAACACTTAAAAATAAAAAATAAAGTGAGATTATAAAATTTCATCATAATAAATCCAGTGATAGTTATACATTTATCTTGTCACTCTATGAAGTCTTTCCAATTTGAGGGTCTTCATCTTTCTTTAATTCTGAGAGGTGTATAATTTTTTTTTTAAACTTTCATTTATTTGTGCTTTTTCTTCTTCTGTTTCCCTTTAGGGACTACTTTAATTTGGCCATTTAATTTGGTACTTTGACTTCTATATCATGTATTTGCCTTATTAATTTCTTTCACACTGAAGTCTACTTAAGCTAATATTAATACAGCTATTCTTGCTGTTTCATTATTAATATTTGCATAATATATCTTTTCCCATCCTCTTACTTTCAAATAATCTATGTTGGTAGATTTGAAGGAGTTTCTTACAGACAGCATATAATTGGGTCATGTTTTATTAATCTACTCTGCGAATCTTTGTTTTGACTGGGGTATTAGACCATTTACATTTAGAATAATTATTGCTATGTTAGGACTTAAGTGTGTCATTTTATTGTTTGTTTTCTGTTTGTTTATTCTCTTTCTCGTCTCTCTGCACATTCTTCTTGCTGATTACTTGAACACTTTTTGAATCACATTCTGATCTACAGTGCTTTTGAATATATCTCTTATAGTTTTTTTAAGAGGTTGCTCTAGGTCTTAAAATATACATACAACATGTTGCAATTGACTGGTATACATATTTTACCACTTCAAGAGAAGTATAAAAATCTTACTTTTATTTAGGCTCTTTTACCTTCCTTAAATTAGAAATATTTCTTAAATAGTTCCTCTACACGTTGAATACCACATCAAATGATATAATTTTTGCTTCAACCATTAAACTCAAAATTTTAGAACCCACAAGGATTATGATTTATTAATCTTTGTCCCTATTTTGTCCATTCCATTGCTCCTTCTTCCTTTTTTAAATCCCGGTCTCCTTCTCTTATTTACTTTATGTTTAGAGAAATTCCTTTAGCCACTCTTGGAGGGTAATTCTGTTGGCAACAGATTCTCTTAGTGATTCTTTATCTTAATTTCCCCCTTCATTCCTCAAGGATATTTTTGTTAAGTATATAAGTATAGAATTTAGGGTTGATTGTTCTTTTCTTTCAGCACTTGAAAAGTTCCATACCCCTTCTATCTGAAAGGAAGCAGAGTATTGAATACACCCTCTTCTATCCATCATGTGATGTAGGTTGGCAGTGGAGGGTCAGCTTTCCACTGGGCCTGGGTAAGTCCAGAAATGGAGGGAGTAGAGTGCAAATTAGTCCCCTTTTGTGTTGCCCACTCCACCTCACTGATGCCAGGTGTGGGGTAGGGAGGCTCAGATGCTCCCTGGATTCTGCTGTCACTACCCTGGTGTAAGAATTGAAGCACCACCTGCTTCCACTGGATAACCATGAGCATTTTTCTGTGTCCATTCCTTGCTGACCTGGCTGCCTTAAGATCAGTCCGCCGATTAGTACTTATATACCTGAGAGTAAGAGTAAAGTTGAACCAACACTTTGCAGGAATAATTAGGAAAAACTGAACCAAATAACAACAACAAATAAATTGTCTTTGCTTCTCTCTCTCATAGAGCTAGGTTCAGGGAAAATAGCTAACTTGGTAGAATTTGACCTCAACACACCCTCTCTGATGTCTTTTGATATCTCTTCTCCTTGCTATAGGGCAGCTATTTTAAACCTTTTTCATCTCATGGCACACATAAACTAATCACTAGAATTCTACAGCACTCCAAAAAGTATATTATATTTTTTGCCAATCTGACAAAAAATAGGTATAATTTTGATTCATTCTCACCTGACAGCTATTGTTGTGTTGGCCGTTATCATATTTTTATTTGACAATCTAAGGGAAAAGAGGCCAGTGCCCCTGACTAAATAGTCAGGTATTGCATATTTTAAAAATTCTTGTAGCACACTGGTTGAATATTGCGGCAATAGGGCATTCAGGCTGTCTTCTGGATACTCTAGACACTCTAGACATTTTTTTTCCTTTTCTCCAAAGAAATTCATCAAAATTTATTTGGTCTTCTTATTACAAGCTTTCCTATACTGTTGATATTTTTTCTTATCATATCATGTATTAATTCGATAAAATACATTTTTTTATATGTAAAAGTTTACTCTGTAGGGCTTCATTTTCTTTAGGTCCTTACTAGCAAACTTGATAAACTAAAGAGTTAAAGGAAGATAATTTTTGAATGTTACCCTCTTCTAGAGAAAAACTGGCAAGGAAGAAAGAAAGGAGTTATACATTTTTTCTTAATTTTTTCTAATATAGTTGCATTTAAACAGAAGCCTTAAGTATCTTAAACAGAAACATTGACACAGAGAACTTTTAAGGAACAAAACAAGTTGGTATGGAGGCAGAGGCATTTGGGGTAATAGATCTTTAGGAGTCCTTAAGTAATATATTTGTTACAACCAGTGGCCCGGCTGCCTCTCCTTATTCTGCACAGAGCAGCACGAGCTACATGCTAGGTGCTGAAGAAGCAGCATGTGCCGTTTCTACTCCTCTGTACGTGCATTTTATTGATTGGATTTTCTTTTTCAGTTACCAGAGCTCTTGGATAAAAGTGATTTCTTTCCCAGGGTGTCATTTTGTCTTCTAGTCTGCATTTCTGGATGAGTGGTTTTAGATTTTGTTGTCATTATTTGGTTATAGCTGTTTGACTTTTTGAAATTTATGATTTAGGGTCTACAAGACAAAAATTTAAGATTTCAAGGGGAAAAAAGCATCTTTGATGCAGCAGTGTTATGTAACTCCTCCCCCACAACCCCCCATCCCCTGCCATCAAGATGAATGCCTGATTTTTCTTTCATTGTTTCTTTCCATGAGCAGCATGGTTATGCTGCTAAATGCTCCTCAGGACCTGGTGAAGCTTTAAAAAAAATTCTCGTTTGAGGCTGTGTTTATTGATTCTAGAGAGAGAATGAGAAACATTGATGTGAGAGAGAAACATTGATTGGTTGCCTCCCATATGCTCCCCAACTGGGTATCGAACCCACAACCTACATATGTGCTCTGACCAGAGATGGAGCCCATAACCTTCCTGGTGTATAGAATAACATTCCAACTGAGCCACACATAGGACATCAAAGGAGACAGAAAAATGCTTACCTAGGAGTAAGTGGATCTGCATTAATCTGTTTTATTATAGATTGCACTATACATGTATTGGTATATTACTAATTACATGTATACCACAATTTATAACTTACATATAAAGTTCAGTTCAATATCAATTTTAAATTCTGCTTTGCTAAGGGACTCATAGAAAACCCTTAGTCAAAGGTAAATAGGATAAATTAATCCATTATATGTCTTTTTTAAAATATATTTCATTGATTATGCCATTACAGTTATCCCATTTTTTTCTCTCCTTTATTCCCTTCCACCCGCACCCCCCATCATTCCCCCACCTTAGTTCATGTCCATGGGTCATACATATAAGCTCTTTGGCTTCTCCATCTCCCACACTATTCTTAACCTCTCTCTGTCTATTTTGTACTTACCAATTACGCTTCTTATTCCCTGTACCTTATTCTCCTCTCCATGTGATCTCTATTTCTGTGAATCTGTTTCTGTTCTAGTTGTTTTCTTAGTTCTTTTTTGTTGTTTTTTTTTTTCAGATTCAGCTATTGATAGTTGTGAGTTTGTTGTCATTTTACTGTTTATATTTTTTATCTTCTTTTTTGTAGGTAAGTCCCTTTAACATTTCATATAATAAAAGATTGGTGATGATGAACTCCTTTAACTTTACCTTATCTGGGAAGAACTTTATCTGCCCTTTTATTCTAAATGATAGCTTTTTAATACCTTGGTTATTGGACTTCCATACAGTTCAATTTTCTGGCAGGCTTGGTTATTTTTTGTTTTTAAGTTTGTTGTTGTCCTTCTTTTGGTTGTGCAAGGAGGCAAAGTGACCCACCTACACCTCCATCTTGGCCGGAAGTCTCCCATTATATGTCTTCCATAACCAGGATGTAGCACCTCAGGGCTCAAGTTGATCCATTTGTGGTTTTTACTCTAGTGTTAGAAGCAGAATGGCTTCCCTCCTAATTTTATTCAAATTCCATCACTAATTTGTCATAAATTTTTTCTCTACTCATCTTAAAAATTTGTTACATTTAATAATGTCTATAGTACTAACTGTACCTTACATTAGATTAGTACTTACAAATTTGCAGTTTCACATAAAGTATCTCGTAAGACATCATTATGGGTGTGTGAGACATTTGTTTAAAAATTTATTATTAATGACTATACATGTCAAAAAAGAACCAGAAAATATGGCCTTTATTTATACTTTTTAATAATAAGTGCATATTTTCTGTTTTTGGATACATATTTATATGTGTATTTATAGTATTAACATAACTTACATGCTCAGTGATTTTTTTTTAGAAGAAGAAATACAGACAATCTCAGCTTCTATAACATACGAACTCTTCTTCTAATGGGCAGACTTCAGTAAGGGGCAGATTTCACCCCACAGTCTGCAAATCAACAGAATTGAGAGAGCGAGGCTGTGCACACACCTTAGAGACCAATAGCTCTCTGCCTAAGAGAACAGTCAGTGGCACCATGGAGAATTCACAGGTTATGTCTGCTGACAAAGTTAGATTTATGTAGGGATTTTCCACCCACTTAAAAAGATAAATTACTAATCTTAGAAAAAAGAAAGAAACAAAAGAGGAACACTTTGTTTGGCTCCTAAGAAAGGGAGCATTATCTAAAAATAGAGAGAAGGAGAAACACAAATGTCTGGAAATGATTTGTCACAAGAAACAAAAATTTTTTTTTCAGATATTTCTACTTGGTTAAAAGATGAATACAAAAATATATGAAGAGTTGAAATGAAAAGATGGCTGGATCTCATACAAAGCTAGCAGGCTTAGTGGCTGGCTTAGATAGAAGAAAAAGTAGGATGAGATGAGGTATATATATATTAAGGATTCTAAAAATGCAATTGTAGAATCAATATTACTACCTATTCCTACTTCATAAGATGAACAATATCTTAGAAAATATCTTCCTTGTATTACCAATGTTGATCTAAGGAACACTTAAAACTATAGAGAATTTTTATGAGTTTATTTGAGCCAAACTAATGATAATTGTCAGGAATCAAATATCAACACACTCACAAAATGTTTCAGAGAATGGCAGTTTTGCATCTTATTTTATACATTAGAATCAAAGTAGGAGATTTAAGGAGGGTACATGACATCCATTGATAGTAGATTAAGGGGGCAGGGGAAAGCAAAGTGGGGAAATCTCTGGGACTGGATAAAAAGGCAAAATAGAGAAACACATATGAAGTCTGTCAAGAAGGTATCCAGCCATGTAATATGAAAAATAGAGATATTTATTGAAGAAGAGACAAGATATAAGAAACATTGTACATAGGACAGTGACTCCTCAGTTCCCTTCAAAGCAGGCACTTTGGGACCTCACACAGTTCTACCAATCACCATTAGCTGCCCCATTGTATTTTCCTGAATCTCATCAACAGTCTGAAATCTCTTCCCTTTCAAAGGTGATTTTAGTTTTGAGAAAAGCCAGAAGTTGTGGGGTGCCAAATCTGGGATATAGTGGGAGCTGAGTCACCTGGGTGATTTGATGTTTCACTAAAAAACTCTGTATGAGATGTAATGCTTGAGCAGATGCATTGTCATGATGAAGCTACCAATTACCAGTTGTCCATAGCTATGGCCTTCTGAATCATCTGAATAGTTTCTGCGAAGGAATGTTCAAGATTAATGCAAAATCTCATGCAGATTTGTTGCTCTGCTTGCTCAGTCATTTTGAATGTGACAGCCATGCATGCTCACTTAATGGCATCTACTGCCCCCACTGACTAGTGCAGTGAAGTCATCATTGTTCATGCATGTGTATTCCAGACCACTCTCATTGGCTGCCAGGTTACATTGATGTTTCACGAACTATTCTCAATATATTAACAATGGCTGCAATACATTAACAATGGCTGACCGACCTCCTAAGTTCTTTTACTTTGGTGGCAACAGGATAGTTAGTAATTAACTATAGAGCTGGTATGCAAGGAACAAGGTAACAATTGTGTTTTGTTCTCACGCCTGCCGTTGTGGCTTGAGAGGTCTAGAGATGAAGATTACTCTGACATTTCAAAGGTATGTTATCTTAGATGCAAAAAGACAATGGGCAGGCTCACTTAAGGTAAAGACTGACCTTTGTCAAGAAAGCTACAGGCTTAGGATATGACTACCCTGCATGACGTGCTTTCAGTTAGAAAGTTTTAATTCCAGACCATCCTATGTGGTTACTTTGGTCTCTGAGTTTATAAGACCACAATGCAGGCCTCCCCTGAGCTTATCAGGTTTGGTATATGGCCCTTTTTTGTCTACACTAATTATACCTGATAATTGTTACTCATAAACTTTTAGAAAGGCTTGAAGAAAAAGAAGATAAGTTAAAGGGAAAAGTTCATTTAAAAAAACCTTAAAAAGGAAAACAAGATATGACCCTGAAGGATAAATAACAGAGGCGAACCCTACAAATCATAGAAATTTCCAAAGAAGAAGACAGAGAAAATGAGCCTAAACAATAATCTAGGCCTCAGAGGAGGGCATTTTCAAATGTAAAAAAGCCTTGAGACTGTGCTGAAAATTTAGAGAAAAGAATCTAAAACCAATACATATAGAGGTAAATTTTTTGAATATTAACCAGACAGGAGGTGGGAGGGTATAATGGGGAGAACAGAGGGAAGGGTTTTCAGGAACATCTATAAAAGACACATGGACAAAACCAAAGAGGGTGGGAAGTGGGGATGGCTGGGGTGGGTGGGAATGGTGGGGGGGAAATGGAGACAACTGTACTTGAACAACAATAAAAAAATACTCAAAAGAAAAAATAAATTATGGTGTGTGAACATGTTTGAATATTATGTCACATATATACATATTCCAAAGACAATGAAAATATTTATATTATAATGTTAATAAGAGAAAATAAATGCATAATTTCACACATAATATCTCTTAGTCATATGGAAACATGATTTGGAAGGAATTAATCCAAAATATTAATTAAGAGTATTTGTCTTTGAGTGATGGGATCATGTGTGATATTTCTCTTCTAAAACTGATGTGTCAGCTTGGGCATCTCATTCTTATGAATAGCTTTGACTACTGTCCTGAGCTCCAACTTCCTCTTTAACAACCTTTACTCAACCCTAACATATCAGAAACTGAACTACAGATTTTCCTCCCCATCCTGCTCATCTTCCATTTTTCTATATCTCACTGAATGAAATTATGTACACAGATTTTCATTATATTTTTATGTATGTTCTTAATTATTATATTGTTATGTATATTCTTATTTTGTGAATATGAGATATTTAATCATTTTAAAGAGAAGTCTAAAGACTTGTCTGAAGAACACAGGACCCAACCAAAAGGAGTTTCTTATACCCAAAGTTGGAAAAATTTGAGCAAATCACTAATGCCATCAGAGACCCAGGTTCTCTTCATGCGGTCAGTCTGCTATTCAGAGCATTGGTTCCATTCCCAAACTAATAGCAAGCCAACTACAACCACACAAGGCAAAATATCCAGACATGACCACACAAAGAAAAGAAAGGAGAAAATATCTTTCTGTAGTTCTCTCTTAGAAAACAGAACATTTTTCCCACAAGTTCCTCAGCATTTCTCTTTTGTCTTCGTAGTCAGAGTTAGGAAACAAGTTCATTCTCAAACCAATAACAAACAAGGAAGATGAAATTTCCTTATTCAATACGGTGACACCTGGGGTTGGAGATGGGGTCACCTTCTCTTGAGTCACAACCAACCTCTTCAGGTCATGAAAAGGAATTACACATAGACTGTATTTATCAAAGAAAAATTTACCTAGGAGTATGCTATTAGGATGTACTTACTTTTAAAAATGATACCCACACAATTATTCATTCTAGTGTTTTGTTCTAACACATAGGTAGAAAATTAGGTTCCTCTTATAATATTCCTATAATTACACACATACAATTTATGAAATCATATGGTAGCTCCTCCTGTTTTTATCTTTTACAAATATAGCAAGTGTGCTTTACTTGAAACTCCAGGTACTTAAACACGTTACTATGACAATGAACATAGCAGAGGAGAACAAAGATTTAGGTTTTTGAACAAGGGATATAACAAGAATACCTTGCTTGGTTGGTTGATAACTGAATGACAAGATCATATGTGGCAGTTGAACTATTAGATCTAAAATGAAATCATGAGCATGTTACAGAAAAGTCCCTGTATCCTTTCAGTAGTCATTTCACAAGCAGAAAATAAGAGTGGAGTTGGACAATGACAGCATAATAGCTTTCTCTGCAAAAAAAAAAAAAGGATATGCAGTCATTAAGTCGTCATCCCAAGGAACAAAGAATGAAAGAGCAAGCTTAAAACCAGGACTTTGTTCCAGAAATATTTGAAAGTAGAATACTTTCATCCTTAAGTAAAAGTTGTATCTGTTATTACATATGAAATATGATGTATTCTCATTCTAATATTGAAAAAAAATACAGCAGTAACTTTGCTAATACAAAGAATGTATATGTGATTAAGTACTGTCCTCAGTGTACACTAAATCCTAGAAATTGGGCAAGTGGGAAGCAGCATATTCTTATTTTGGATCATAAGGACGAGTACTTACAAAGTTCCATGAAAATGAACTTCATAAAGTTGTCTTTTTGGTTTAAAAAAATGAGACCTTGAAGAACAATCCAAAAGAAAAATAGGCCAAAAATATAGTAGATAATTCACAAAGCAGACAAAACACAAAGGTTAATACACATATGGAAGTATATTCAACCTCAATAACATAGAAATGCAAAATAAGAGGAAGTAATACCAACATTCACCTATCACTTTGGCAAACATTATTGACAGCATCCACTGTTGTTATAGGGAAGGACGCTTTTGCATGCGTGACTGGTGGAAGTGTCAATTGGTACATTTTTGTGAGACAGGTTATCGGTGTATCTGAAATATTTTAAGTGTCACTTCAGATCTTCCTGACCTCACTTTTGTCTTATTCCAGGCTGTGAGGACTCAGTACGGGCTTAGATGGGCTTCACACGGGTACAAGTTGACCTATCTCTTGCGCCACCCTGAGGCTTCTCCGGTGACCCACAACTCAGGACTTCACAGGAACGTGCACAAGGGCCAACACACCTGCAAGCTGCCGTGTCCTGGGGAGTCAGTGTTCCATGAGGTAAATCCCGGGCCAGTGGGGGACAGAATTGATGAATAAACGCTTCTTCTTTTCCCACTGCCTCCAACCCCTACCCTTATGGATGGTCCGGAAATACATTTCATATGGCTTCTCAGAAATTCCTGTGCATTTAAGCAACCAGCCACCTGTAGCAGCCACCAACTCAATACACCATCTTGGTATCAGCTCTCCCACTTTCCCTACGTTATTCCCTCTTCTCATTCCTGCTCCCTGGGATCACATTCTTAAGCAAGTTTTAACAGGTAGGCCTTTGGCTTAAGCTCTGTGGAAATTGGGCTAAGACAGGTAATAGCCAGCATGTTTAGAGTGCTTGTGCCTAGTCTGCCAATCTCACTTTCTGGAATCTCTCTTGTAGACAAGCTTACTAAATGTGTCAGAGATATACATACGGGGATGCTCACCAGTAGTATTTCCTGTAAAAGGCAGAGAGGATCAGACTGTCATACTATTAAATGAAAGAAGCGAGTTATGGGAGGGGGGTATGTGTGTAAATACATACATAAAAAAGTCTGCAGGCCCTGGCCGGAGTAGCTCAGTGGATTGAGCATGGGCTGTGAACCAAAGGGTCTCCGGTTCTATTCCCAGTCAGGGCACATGCCTGGGTTGCAGGCCGGTCCCCAGTGGGGGTCACGTGAGGGGCAACCACACATTGATGTGTCTCTCCCTCTCTTTCTCCCTCCCTTTCCATCTAAAAATAAATAAAATCTTAAAAAAAAAAAAAAAGTCTGCAGGAAGAAACACCAAACTGTTAACAACGCTTATCTTAGAGAAGGTACAATAATTGGGATGGGAGACAGTTTCTTTTTTTATTTTTTTAACACAAATAAATATAACCAAACAATTTTTTAAAAGGAAAATCAATCATGTATTGATGTTTTAATGTTATCAAAAAGAAAAAATACTTCAAAAATATATTGACAACTCAAGGTACAGAAATGGGAAGTTTGTATTCTTCTCCAGTTTTTAAATATATTCTAAAGTATATTTTATTAATTATGCTATTACAGTTGTCCCAATTTTTCTCCCTTTGCCCCCCTCTACCTGGTTCCCCTTCCCTCCAGCAATCCCCGCCTCCCTTGGTTCATGTCCCTAGGTTATGCATATAAGTTCTTTGGCTTCTTCATTGCTTATACTGTTCTTAACATCCCCTTGTCTATTCTGTACCTCCCAATTATACTTTTAAATCCCTATACCTTTTCCCCCATTTCCCTCCTTCCCCCTCCCAGCTGATAACCTTCCAAATTATCTTCATATCTATGATTCTATTCCTGTTCTGGTTGTTTGCTTAGCTTGTTTTTGTTTTTTAGATTCAGTTGTTGATAGTTGTGTTTGTTATCATTTTAATGTTCATAGTTTTGATCTTCTTTTTCCTAAATAAGTCCCTTTAACATTTCATATAATAAGGCCTTGGTGATGATGAATTCCTTTAGCTTTACCTTGTCTGAGAAGCACTTTATGTTCCCTTCCATTCGAAATTATAGCTTTGCTGGATAGAGTAATCTTGGTTGTAGGTCCTTTCTTTTCATCACTTTGAATGCTTCTTTCCTGTAGTTTCTTTTGAGAAATCAGTTGATAGTCTTATGGGAACTCCTTTGTAGGTAATTTTGTAAGTTCTTCTTGCTGCTTTTAAGACTCTCTTTAGCCCTGGTGGGTGTGGCTCAGTGGATTGAGCATTAGCTTCCAAACCAAAGGGTTGCCGGTTTGATTCCCAGTCAGGGCACCTGTCTGGGTTACCTGCCAGGCCCCCAGTTAGGGGCATGCGAGAAGCAATGGATAGATGTATCTCCCACACATTGATGTTTCTCTCTCTCTCTTTCTCCCTCCCTTTCCCTCTCTCTAAAAGTAAGCAAATACAGTCTTAAAAGAAAGATTCTCTCTTTATCTTTAATCTTTGACATTTTAATTATGATGTGTCTTGGTATGGCCCTCTTTGGGTCCAACTTGTTTGGGACTCTCTGTGCTTCCTGGACTTGAATATCTATTTCCTTTACCAAATTAAGGAAGTTTTATTTCATTATTTTTTAAAATAAGTTTTCAATTTCTTGCTCTTCCTCTTCTCCTTCTGGTATCTCTATGATTCAGGTGTTGGCTCTTTTGGAGATGTCCCAGAGTCTTCTTAAATTCTCCTCATTTTTTTTGAATTCTTGTTTCTTCACTTTGTTCTGGTCAAATGTTTATTTCTTCCTTTTGTTCCAAATCATTTATTTGATTCCCAGCTTCCTTCCTCTCACTGTTGGTTTCCTGTGGATTTTTCTTTATTTCCCTTAGTGTAGCCTGCAATTCTTCCCTTATGCTTTTGCCATATTCAGTGAGGTCTTTGAGCATTCTGACCGTCAGTGTCCACATCACTTAGTTCTTTTGCTGAAGTTTTCTTCTGTTCCTTCATTTGGGCCATATTTCTTTGTATCCTGATTTGACAGCCTCCCTGTGGCTATGTACTACATAGAGCCAGTTTGATTCTGTTTTAGCTCACCTGTTAAGTCACATGGGGCAGAGTCTTGGGTATTGCCAGGGTGGGGCAAGAGTGTCTCTGTGTGTGGGGGAGGGGATGAAAAGGGGACAATGCCACTGCTGGCTGACTTCTAGGGGCTTGACTGGCCCTTGTCCCATTTCCACTCTCTTCAACCACTTCCCGTGTGCAACTGGTACCCCTTCGGCTACTATCCTGGTTGTGGTTCCCAGGATGAGTGAGTTTGCATACATTCTGAGCTCTCCAACAGTGTCTTCTGCTGCCTCAGCTCCCACTGGATTTACAGCCAGAAGTTATGAGGCTTCCCCGCCACCCCCCCCCCCCCCAGGTGCTAGAGCCCTGGGCTGCACAGGCTGGCCTGGGGCTGGGCTTGCTCACAATGTGTCTCTTTAATTTTTATCCACCACATGTGAATGTGGGGCTACCTGTTCTGCCCGCTGCCATTGCCTCTCCACCTCTCCTCCCCCAGCTCACTGCTGCCACACCAAGTCCTCTATGCCTGACTCCTCATCTCCGCCCCTCCTACTTATCTGGATGAATATAGCTTCTTTAAATCCTTGTACAGTTCTGTACAGTTCTGGGTGGTTTTTTGGCAGTTTTGGGTATTTTTTCATTTTTAAGTTAGTTGTGTTCCTTCTTATGGTTGTGCAATGAGGCGAGGTGTGTCTACCTGTGCCTCTGTCTTGACCAGAAGTCCCTTCTCCTTCAGTTTTAATTGTTTCAATTCTTGTATCTCTTCCCTAAAAAATCTCTGTTAACCATTGATCTGGGAATGATTCACCTCACGTTTTTCCTCTCTCATCCCCAAGCACATCAAAATTGAACTTTTTCTTATTTTCATTCCTTTACGGTGCTAAGTTACGAAGGTGATACTCTAGACACAGAGCCAGAACTTCCAAACTGCAGGGGATCTTTAAGGTCATCTCATCATTTCAGGGGTGAAGAAACTGGAGCCCAAAGGAGATAACTGGTTTGCTCAGAGGTGCATAACCACAGAGCTGGGAATGGAACTCAGGTCTCCTGATTCCCAGTTTGGAGCTCTTTTCATTAAATGGTAATCAGAACAAGTCATTATGTTATAGCATAAGCTGATATGATGTGACTAGTTAATTTTATTTTTCCAGGTAATATAATTTCTTGATCTACTTCAAAAACACACACCTTCAAACAGAACTGAAGGAACAAATTGAGTAAAAGAATGCCATCAGGAAATATTTGGGGTGAGGTTTTAATGCTATTGCACAAAGTCACAGCTTGCACATACCTGAATATCCCCTGTGCATGCCACCTTCAGTTCTATAAGGACTCTTATCAGTTTGTAGTAACCATCACACAAGGATTGAATGATGGCAGTTGCTTTGATATGACTATGCAGTTCTGCTAATAGGCTCGAAGTAGCTGTTATAATCACCAAAACAGATCGAGATTCATGTAGGTCTCTGCCCAAATGCATACAACTCAGGAAGATTGCCATCAGGTTCTCTCTGATAATTTTTCTTTGATTTGCTAACCTTCTTTGATGCTATTTATCTTATTTTCCCCCTTTTGGGTAATGTCTTTCTAAACATCACATTATAATTGGTGTTGAAACTCACTGATTGTGCATGACAGAAGGAACTTAAAGAAAATTATGCATTGCTCTGATCTAGCCTAGGGCACACAAATCAAAGCCTCCACTGCAGAAAAGACATAGTAACACCGAAAGTAGCTACACTTTATATGGAAATTAGCTGCTCCTAGAATGCAATATGGTTAAGCATATATCAAAAACAAAGACAACGAACATATGAAATATATTTTCGCACTTGGACAGTTCTCTTTCCCTTTTCTTCATATATAGAACAATTCTTAGTATACTATATTACATCAAAAATTAAAGTTTATTTTCTTAACATAAGCATATGCATAGTTGGTATATTTGAGAAAATTGGAAAACTATCCTTTTCCATTTTTTAAAGTAATATTTCATGGAGACTTCAAAAATAATCAGGACCTAAAGCAGTAATTTTAAAACATTGTTCTGAGTGCCTTTAGCTGAGGTAATCAAGAAAAATAAATAAAAAAGAGTATGTTTTTTCTCAAAGCAGACATATGCCAAGAGGATATTATGCTTTCTTTTGATTGCATTTTTCTTTTTAATTACAAAAGAAAAATCTAAAATAAAGTACTATATATTTTTTTAAAAATATTTTATTTATTTTTAGAGAGAGGGGAAGGGAGGGAGAGAGGGAGAGAAACAGCAATGTATGGTTGCTTCTCACATGGCCCTCATGGGGACCTGGCCCGCAAACCAGGCATGTGCCCTGACTGGGAATTGGACCGGGACCCTCTGGTTCCCAGCCTGTGCTCAATCCATTGAGCTACACCAGCCAGGGCCTATGTATTTTTTTAAAGCTTTCCTGATCACAGATCAGTCACTGCCACCAGGGCCTGGCAATCCAAAGCTGCCACATGCCGACTGTTTATGAGGAAAAGAGAGAAAAGAGAGGCACAACTCTCAGAGATCTGGTCACTTCTTTGCAAATGGCTACAGATCACAAGATTTACCCAGTCTTCAAAACTCTTTGTTTAAATAAGATGAGCATCTAATTTTTAATTTTCTTAATATAGCTTTGTTTTTGCTTGTAAAATACCAAACCACTCTAGTTTACATAGAAAAGGAATTTATTAAACCATTTCATGCACCTCATAGAAACATCAAAGGGTGAAACTTGGAAGCTGTGCAGACAGGATCATGTTCAAATCACATGACAGGACAGAGAGAGCACCAGGGCTGAGCGCTGAGGTCGGCTCTTCCCTCCAGGCCAGGGATGCAGTGCTTCTCCTGGGGTCAGTTAAATAAAATAATGGCCCATCAGCTACTTACCACAGGCATGCATTCCTATTAGTTGGTGGCCCCTCATAGTTTTTTAAAAAATATTTTAATGTCACTCACGTCTATACGTATATTTTTTAAATGGAGTGATTCCATTCCATAAAATACTGTGTACATATATGCATATTTTGTATATGCCTAGAAAATGTGGTTTCTCTGGAGAAAGAAATGGGGTAGAGGTGGAAGTGAGAAGTTAATTTTGACTTTATGTTATTCTGTGTTGTTCAAATTTAAAATGAGCATGTATTCCTTTCATAAAAAACATCGTGAAATAAAGAAGCAAATTACTGTTTTACTTTCTTAACATATTTAAGGTCATTTTTGTGTTTATGAACTGTAGTTTATGAGCTATAACCATTGACTATTAGAATTGAAAGAGACTGAGCGTTCCAGGGCAACTTTCCTAGCCAAATCCTGTGTGAACAGTCTATATTTACTGTCTCCAATGCTTTACCTCCTGGTCACACTTAAAATAATTATGACATTGTTATATTAAAAGTATCTTTATTTTATTTACTCTCATAAAGTTTTTTTTTAATCTCTCCTTTTTTAACTCGTGACATCTTGGGAAAACCAGAGGGCTGGATTTTGCTGGTTGGGCTCAGATAAACCAACATAAGCAGGGGTGTTGGTCACAATGGCACCCCATTTACTCTTGACCTTGACTCTGGATTCCTGCCACTGCCATAGCACAATAACTGCTTTGGGAAAGGTCACCATGACCTTGTCTCAACATACTTGGCAGCTTAGAAGTAAATAATGAAATTGGCCCCTTGTTTTCCCTGTTTTGGTTTTCGCACCTCCTGGTTTTTCTCTCCAGCTATTCCCTTTGTTTCTTTTGCTGGCCTCTCTCTTTCTACACAGTCCTTGAAAGACTACTTTCTTTTCCTATCTATGTTTATAACCATAATTTTACTCACTCCTACATGACTTAATCTTCTGTAATCTGTTTTTCCTCAAGTCTGTATTTCCAGTACTCACTCCTCTCCTTGGTCATCATTTTTTCCCTTAGATTGTTAGCAATGACAGGTATCCCTGACTATGGCCATGTCGTTCACATTTTAAATTTATTTTGTTTTTTTTGAAAGTAGGAACAGAGAATGATTCAAAAATAATTCAGGAAACAGAAGCTACAACAGGTTGGCTCTCAAGGAGATAGGAGCTGAAGGGTGTTTCTGCATTTAAAAAAGCTTTGTAGGCTAGAGGCAAGAGTTTGCAAATTTGAAGAGATCGTCATCTCAGGTCCTATTATAAATGTGGCTTAACCACACTCCTTTTTAAAACTCATTAGAAACACACATTTTATCCTTATGTCTTAGTTTATTAAGAGAGCCCATGACTCTTTAACTTCAAATGTATAATTGAGTTAATCATATCTATACATACTATAACTTATTTATGCAACATCAGATTGTTTTAGTTTTCTTTCTAATTTCTCATTGTCGCTCTTTCCCAAAGCATTGATTCTAATGTGTAATGTATGTTCTTGGACAGTATGTATCTTTGAAAGGTAGTGTTGCTTTGTGTAGGTTTCCGTTGAGAATCTATATGCGTAATGATGCATTATTGCTCTATTTCTTCTCTGGCTCAGCACTGTTTTTAAAATTCATGTTTCTGTATGTACATCTAGTTCTGACTACTGTGAGCTTTTTCAGCACATGTATCCATTAGATTTTACTTCTCCATTCTCATAATGATAGACGTCTGTGTAGCCTGCAACACCCTGCTTCCAAAGCAGTGCTAGAACAAACAATTTTTGTATAAGTCCATTTATCAATCCATAATATTAATTTTCTGAAATAAATTATACACACACACACACACGGTTGCTAGATATATGCATAATAGTTTTACTAAATAGTTCCAACTTACTCTTCAGATTGGCATATCAAATTTACATTTCTACTTGCAGTGCCTGAGGGTTCCCATCCATTTCTCTACATTCTCATGAATACTTCTGACAGCGCTTACTAAATTTTGTCAAAGTACATTTACAATGTAGCTCATCTTTTCAAGCCAGTTCATCCAGATCCAAGATTGGCCATTCTTGCATCGGGTGCCTGTGAGTAGTGAGTAGTTAGTGAAGGGTGGAGTCTCATGGTAGATAGTATTGACTGGCTTTCAGCAGGGGCAGCAGACGGGGCAGCTTCTTCTATAGAGAAGGGTTTGTGGATGAGCAAGGACATTCCCATTGATCCTGTTGAAAGGCCGTGGCCACAGACTACAGCCCAGGCTGCTTACTACGCGCTGCTGTCTAGCTCTGAACTTCCTCTCTGACCACACTGACCACCTAGCAGGCCACACTATTTTAGACTTCATGCTTTTTCTCTTACTGCTTCTTGTGCTTACAAAGTTCTGGCATCCCCCAACTCACTGTTCGATTGAAGTCCTGACTAATCCTATTTACTTGAATCTTTGACTTTCCTTGAAGCCTCTGGATGGTGTGGCTCATTGGATTGAGCTCCAGCCTGCAAATCAAAATGTTGCCAGTTTGATTCCCAGTCAGGGCACATGTGTGAGTTGTGGGCTAGGTCCCCAGCTGAGGGTGTGCAAGAAGCAACTGATGTTTCTCCTCCTCTCTCTCTCCCTCCCTTCCCCTCTCTCTAAAAATAAATAAAGATCTTAAAAAAATAAAGCCTTGACTTTAGACTCACCAACCCTAGAAATTACTCTATGTCCATGGCAAGCAACGTGTCTCCTTGGTTTCTCTGCTACTCCAAGAACTTTTCCATGAGAGCATCTATCCCTTTCCTGCACTTGCTTATGCTGCTGTCACCTCCTGCTTGGCTTCATGCTCTTTGAAGAAAAGAAAAACATCTCATTTAGCTTTTTGTTCTTAGAGCCTAGCACAGTGCCTCAATCTATTGAGTACCTAGCAAGTGTTTTCAAATAAATGAATAAATTAGCCACTTAATTTACAGGGTAATAAACTAGAGTCTGAAGAAGTTTATGGCTTCCCAATGACATACGTACAGCCAATAATGCTGGAAGCAAGCTCTTGGTCTCTTCATTGCTACCACCTTCACTATACTGCAAAGAATTCTCCCATAGTTATCCAAATGAATTATTTCTATTCTATAGAGTAAGAAACTGAGAAACTGAGAAAGTCTTCTTCCTAATGTTAGGAAACACTGTACCATATAGTTCTATGTAGGCTCTTAAACTTTCCTTCAGATTTCCTCCTCTATGGAAAAATATTGGGCTATAGGAAAGCAGAACTTCTAATAGCATTTTAGATTGTAAATTATATAAAAAAACCTCCATGGAGGCTTCAAACTATGCGTAGGAATTCTTTAAATCAAAGATCCTATATACTAATTTTCAAAAAGCTGACATCAATGATTAAATAATATTTTTCTCTTTTATTTTATTATTTTTCCAACTATTTCTTGACTATATATCAGAGATACAGCAATCAAAGTCATCATTTCTGTCCAGAAACTTTGCGGAAAAGTTTACAATACCAAATGTACTATTACAAAAGTATGTCCTTTTCAGTTTTCAACAGACCTTGAAGTGTTTTGCAGAAATTCTCCACCCACTTCAGTACTCTCCTTGACCTTGAGAGTGCCACAGAGTTCCCAGTAGAACCGGGGAGGAGAGAAACTGTTCCTTCTGTATTTTTTCATCTTCTCCATGTGTTCGTTCAGCTGGAACTGGCGATGAGGTAACGCCATGCATTTCTCCTGCCACTTTAGAATAGAATGGACAGGCATCAGAGGGAGCGTGGGCTGTGTGAGTTTTCAGCAGCAAGACCAAGGGACTGCTGGTAGCTTGTTGCCACTGTTTTTTCATGTTACACAAGTCTTCAGAAGGGCCATTGCTTTCTACTGCCCTGAGATCGGAATTCTTTATTTTTGGCTGTGAATTATGAGCAGTAATCACAATTCTTCGTGTAAATCAAGGAAACTCAGATGCATAGAGTCTCTGCACGTGATCCTGCAAACCTTGCACTAGAACTGGGGATTTCTGATTCTGAGCTTGCTGTCTTCAGTCGCTTAGAAAGACAGTTTTCCATTGATCAAGAATGCCACACAGGTTGATAACATTAATGCTTAGAACCATCAGGGAATCATAATGTTTATTCACATCAGAAGCAAACTAGGGAATTATTTATGATATAACTTGTGTGTGTCATTTAAATACACAGCAATGTTCTTTCTAGTAATGCTCATGTAATTATATTAATGAATACATGTTAATTAAGTAGATGCTAATCACCACATACATCATACATAAAGAAAAATTTTGCCTCTTGCCTATAGTGTAGAATTATTTAAGAAATATGGTAAGGTTCATTTGTGGAAAAAAACTGTTTATAGATTCATAGATTAATTTAAGTGGACCAGTTAGCTCTATTCAAACAAAACATTAAGAATTTTTCAAAGCTAGTAAAAGCATTTTCTCAATTTTATAAAAATCTGGTTTTGATCATGAAAATCTATAATAACCATATCATAAACACAATAAACAAATCTTTAAATCGTGGTATAAATTAAATACTCTATTTTGTATTATCCAGCATTTGGTGATTTATAGAGTCAGGAAAAGATAGTAAAAGAAGTTTTCACTTGACCAGGATTCTGTTCTGTTTACTTGCAGATGGAACTAATAAATCTAATGTCTACCCTTCACATTTATCTGACTATGGGTAGTTGGGCAGGTTCCAGGTGAAGATATGTATATACACACATATACACACACACACACAAACACACACATGCATATATACACACATACATATATATATATAAATGTTTAGTAAAAATTTAAGAAAAATGAATTATTTCAACTTTTATTTATGTATTTAATGCTTAGATTATTAAAAAGTAAAAAAGATCGGTTAGGCCACCTAGATATTCATCTGGAGCCAGGATGGGGTTGTAAAGTGCCTATTCTAGATCAAAACACATTTTAAAAGAGGAAGTTCATTTTGTTTTTCTTAGCTGAACCTGTGAAAGGCATTGATGAGATTCTCCACATGACTCTCCAATTTCTTACCTGGAGATCTGAACAGGTATTTTATACAGTGCAGTCCCCTACATTTTGGTTAATACTTCACTGAAATCAGCTCCAAATCATAACTCTTTCCTTTGTATTCCTTAACATTTATCAAAAAAAAAAAAAAAGAAATGTCTTAGATTGCATTGATAATCTACCACAAAAGATGTCTTCTTTATGAGGTGGCACATCTTCTGGTGTACGAAACCTGCCAGCACGCCCCAGTGCCAGCCCCTGTGAGCGCCTGAGTGTTTTAGACTGAGATGGGTCTGTCAGGGTTGTGACGTCCTCAACAAGTAGAACACGAGCAGATTTGGGTCCTGGGATTTCCTTTTTCAGAATTAAAAGAGCAGCTCTTCAATTTCCATTTTCACCATCAGCCATTTGGAATCTTTTAGTCTGTAGTCTGGCAGAATGTTCTACTTTTTATTTCTCCTCCTTCTTGGATGATGACTGTGGGCCCCAGGTGCCAAACTGTGGAACATAATTGTCTACTGATGGTGACATCTGGTTCATTGGCAAGCTTCTTCCCGACTTGTTTTTTTTTTCCCAGTGAATAAATGATAGCTTAGAGCTGGGTAATAATGGAGTTTTGTCTAACATGTTTGGGCTAGGTTTATTTCAAATTCATTAGCTTATGTTAAGAGTAAACTATGAACCAAAGATAACCCTGGCTGCAAGTTACTCTTCAGAAAATCTTGTAGTCATAATTAGCCTGGAATAAATTCTACAATTGATTTTTTTAATAAAACATTTTCTTATCTCCAGAAAAACAAAAAATATTTTTGATACATTTACAAGGGAAAAACCAACTTTTACAATTATTAAATGGTAATCCAAAGTAAGAAAAGGATTCTTTTGTAAAATTTTTCCCAGAGATAAAATTTATAAAAGACTTCTGAATTTGTAAAACATAGATCCAGTCTAGCCATCCTTTGTGCTTATTACACACTGCATTCACTGTCCATGCCATCCTTTTACTATTTTAAGGTGGTTTGTGTCTACCCATCATTATCCGTACCTTGGACTAAAATCTACTGGAAACTGAAGAAAAATTATGAGTGCTTACAAAAGACTAAATAATAAACTAAGTTATTTAAAAGCAAAATTTAAATGTTATTTTTTAAAAGAGAAAATTAAAAGTACTAACTACTTATATTGTACAAATTTGACTCCAGTGTCTCTGTTCCTATAATACACAGTCCATGTATATGTTTTTAAAGAGGGAAAACTATGCACAAAGTTCAGTACAAATAGATTGTTAAGTTTCTGTTCACTCAAATAGTAAGTCTACCAGTTTATTCCTTTGGTAAAGAATGGATAAAAATTATCCTAAAAACTAGATGATACTGCTCTATGTCCTTATTCTTTTACAAATAATTTTTTAACAAAAAATTCTTGAGATAAAATTCAGATAATTCAGAAAATGAGGAATATCCCAAAGCTTACCACTGATGCATGTATGAGGTTGTATTTGCCTGAATTTTATTCCTAATAAATACCTATCATGGTAGTTTTCCAAAGTCTAGAAAGCAAATACACTGAATAAGAAAGTCAATAATCTACCATTTTCTAGAAGTTTTAAGTTAAACTACAAAGTGTCAAGAATAGGATTTGATATATAAACCAAGCCCAGGTTGAACTCGGCATGTAGGTATAAGTGGAATCCATTCCTGAAGAGATGGATAGATTTGCACAGGAAATAGTCTGTAGCAGAAGAAAACTGGGTAGGAGACTGCAGTATTCAAGGGGGGGAAATAATAAGAATATCTTGGCTATGAAGCTGAGCAGGAAAAAGTAGCTTTAGAATACTACAGGAAAGGAAAGGCAGGTGTGGCAATTGCCTGGAAACTGAATGGAAAAGAGGAAAATTTAAAGGAATTATAAAAGAGGACTTTAAAAAATATTTTAAAAGAAAAAGTAGTAACAGTTATAGCTGAGCTTAGAGAAGTAAATCTTTGGAATGATGGATGTGACTGAGGTTTCTGGGGTAATATCTTTGAGACAGCTTTTATCTCTTTTCTTGAATCTGTAAATGATTTGAGAGAAGAGTCTAGATGTTTTCCTTTTACCTCCATACTTTCAATTTTCTGTCTTCTGTTTCAGCTTCTATTGCCTCTTGGGATGGCTCTTGAGGCACACCAGGGCCTCTTTCCCAGTGGCTTTTTCTCATGCGTTTCCTGGTTGCCCAGTGCTGACTCAAACTCTTGGTCATGTTGTCTCCCCTGGTTTGCATGGCCCTTGGCTTCCTCTCCTACTTCCTCTCAGGGTGCTCCTTCTCTGGACCTCTGTCCTTCTGCATCCTCAGCATAGGTGTCACCATCTCTCTTCTCTCTACACTCTTTCACGTGGATATGTTACACAATTTCAGGATATCAGACAGCTTAGTGAAGATAGGCCCAAATCACCACCTTATGCTTTTCCCCAAGCTCTTCTCTCACACTGGCCTGCTGGACCCTCTACCTGGATGTCCCATTGGTACTTCAAGCTAAGGGGTTTGAAAAATAATTATCCCTCCACCACAAAACCTGCCTCTCATCTAATGATACCTAACTTTGCTATTAGTATCACTGTCTTCCTGGTCATTCAGGATCAGAAAGATAGATTATCTTGGATTTCTTTCTCTTCTGTGCTTCCAAGATTCAACTGTCAGGTCATTCTGTCTTGGCAATGTCTCTCGCATTCATTGACTGCCATTGTAACCACTCTGTTGACACCTCTGTAACTATAACGTTATTATTCTTTCTGACACCAGTATCTCCCATAGGATGGACTGATAGTATCATATGAATAAAAACTCACTGAACTAGTAAATAATACCAACGTTCATTCAATAAACAGTTACTATTGAGTGACTGCTTTATGCTAAACAAAGGTAAGTGGAGATAAAGAGAGGAAAATAAAAGGTTCTTACATTTAAAAAAGCCAGTATAAGAATTCTTAATTTTCGACTTCTGGCCAAGATGGAGGCATAGGTAGATACACTTTGCCTCCTTGTACAACCAAAAGAAGGACAAGAAATTTAAAAACAAAAAATAACCAGAATTTCCAGAAAATCAAACTGTATGGAAGTCTGACAACCAAGGAGTTAAAGAAGAAATATTCATCCAGACTGGTAGATGGGGAGGAGATGGGTAGCAGGGGTGGAGAGGACTCACAGTGGCTGGTGGAGCAGGTGGTCCCACATTTGCCTGAGGATAAATGGGGAGGAACAAGTGGGGAGTGAGACAGACCACACAACCCAGGGTTCCAGCACGGGGAGATAAAGCCTCAAAACCTCTGACTGAAAAAACCTGTGGGGGTTGAGGTGGTGGGAGAAATTCCCAGCCTCACAGGAGAGTTCATTGGAGAGGCCCATAGGGTCCTAGAAAGTACACAAACCCACCCATCTGGTAATCAGCACCAGAAGGGCCCAATTTGCTTGTGGGTAGTGTAGGTAGAGACTTAAAGCCAGCTGAGAGCTGAGCAAGTGGCATTGTTCCCTCTCAGACTCCTCCCTGACATACAGAGCCACAACATAGTGAGTAGGTTGCCCTTCCCTGTGACTACCTAAGGCTCTGCCCCTTACTATGTAACAGCCACACCAAGACAAAAAAATATGGCTCAAATGAAAGATCAGATCAAAGTTCCAGAAAAAATAGAACTATGTGAAGAAGAGATAGCCAACCTATCAGATGCAGAGTTCAAAACACTGGTAATCAGGATGCTCACAGAAATGGTTGAGTATGGTTACAGAAAAGAGGAAAAAATGAAGGCTATGAAAAGTGAAATAAAGGAAAATGTACAAGGAACCAAAAGTGATGGGAAGGAAACCTGGACTCAAATCAACAGTTTGGAGCAGAAGGAAGAGATAAACATTCAACCAGAACAGAATTAAGAAACAAAAATTCAAAAAAATGAGGAGAGGCTTAGGAATCTATGGAACAACTTTAAACATTCCAACACCCGAATCAATGGGTGCCAGAAAGAGAGGAGGAAGAGCAAGAAATTGAAAACATATTTGAAAAAATAATGAAGGAGAACTTCCCCAATTTGGCAAAGGAAATAGACTTCCAGGAAGCCCAGGAAGCCCAGAGAGTCCCAAAGAATTTGGACCCAAGGAAGCACAAACCAAGGCACATCATAATTATGTTACCCAAGATGAAAGATAATGAAAGAATCTCAAAAGCAGCAAGAAAAAAGGAGACAGTTACTTACAAAGGAGTGCCCGTAAAACTCTCAGCCTATTTCTCCAAAGAAATGTTGCAGGTAAGAAGGGGCTGGAAAGAACTATTTGAAGTCATGAAAGGCAAGGACCTACATCCAAGATGACTCTATCTGGCAAAAGTATCATTTAGAATGGAAGGGCAGATAAAATGCTTCCCAGATAAGGTCAAGTTAAAGAGGTTGATCACCATCACCAAGCCCTTTTTATATGAAATATTAAAGGGACTTACCTAAGAAAAAGAAGAATATCAAAACTATGAATAGTAAAAATGACAACTGAACCTAAAAAAAATGAAAACAGAAACAAAAATGAACTAAGCAAACAACTAGAACAGGAACAAATTCACAGAAATAGAGATGGAATGGAGATTATCAGCAGGGAGGGAGAGAGGGGAGAATGGGGAAAAGGCACAGGGAAGCATACATGGTAGGTACAAAATAGACAGGGGGAGGTTAAGAATAGTATAGGAAATGGAGAAGCCAAAGAACTTATATGTACAACCCATGGACATGAACTAAGGTTGGGAGTGATGGTGGGGTGGGTACAGGGCAGAGGGGTATAAAGGGGAGAAAAAATAGGACAACTGTAATAGCATAATCAATAAAATATATTAATAAAAAAGAATTCTTAATTTTCAGTCTGCTAACCTCACAGATAAAAAGACTAAACAATATGGTTTTATTTGAAGAAAAATAAATGTATTAAAGAAAAGTTTTTTGATGGCCACATTTGTCAAAAATGAAATAGGTTACCTTGCTTATAGAGTTTCCTTTCTTGAACATTTTTAAGAACCTTATTATTTATGAAATAAGCATTAGGTTCAGGACCAAAACAAGATCATGCTAATAAGATTCAGTGTACTTACTGATCCATTGACTTTAGTTTGTCTTGTTTCAATTGCTTTCCTTGTTGGGATCCATGTCTGTGGGTGGCCTCTGAGTACGATCACGAGAGGCAAAGATGTCTATTTTCTTTGCCTACTGATAACAAGAGAAGGATGTGGACATTACTCAAAAGGAAGTAAGTGGCTTGAAGATTCCGTTAAAAAAAAACCCTACGCTTTTGGTTTAAATGGTGTTTTGAATAATTCCTTATTGAAAATATACTTCTGCTTTTAGAAAATGCCCAAGCTCTGCATCAAAAGCAAGCTGCTGATTGCTAAGGGAAGGATGTGGTATGAGAGTGAGCCAAGCGTTGATTACAAGGAAAGGCGAAGGCTTCCAGCTAGTTAATGAAGCAAACTGCTAACAGTTTTCTGGTTGAAAAGAGTGATCAAGGACTTTCCTGTGGACAAATAGCATAATTTTATTTCTCTTGTTCTTCTGTCATCAGAAGGTTTGTGCAATACAGTGGCATATTGTAGAAAGAGCTTGCATGAGATTTGCCATCAGATCTGGGGTTGAATTCCAGTTCTATTCATTTAATGCTTATATAACCTTAGCAAGTCAAATTTGCTGAGTCTCTGTGTCCTCACTTAACAAAATGGGAATGAAAACAGTCACCCAGTTCACATGGTTGTTGTGAAAATTTCAGATATGTCAAAGGGCATCATGAACTAAAAATACCCTAAATTATCTATGCAAGTATTAACTAATAATAACTGGAGGGAAGGGGCTGACAACCAAAAGTTGGCATTTTTAGTTAAACTTCCTCCTAAAAACAAGTGTGACAGACATAGTGTGTAAGGAGTAGCAAATAAGTTCATAAGTGTATTGAAGTATTTATTTACTTGCACCCTAAATAGAGATTATTTTTAAAAGGAAATTCCCATTTACTCATGTGCTCTGGTTTAAAATTCACTTGAAAATTAGTTTTTGGAATGCAAGGCATATTTTCCATTAGAAACAATGCTATAAATGGTGGTTGAATCCCCAGCACCCTCTGTAAAGACTGCTTTGCCCAAAAGTAATTGAAAGACTTTTACAGGTTGGTTCTGGACCCTATCCACTTTCTACTGTCTATGTAGCAAAAAAGAGGGTCTGCAGATGCTTGAGAATCATTTTTGCTTCTGCTGCTGTTCCTTGGAACATGGGAAGAAGGATTCGTGGAGCGGCAGACAATGGCTGCATCCTCTCCGTGTTCCCAGGGCATGATCAGAAGGAAATACAGCTGCTTGAAATATCTGCACTTGTGTCTGCCTTGCACCCAGCACACATCACACTAAGCGTCCTTATCTCCTCTCTGTTCAACCTGCTTGGGTTGTGGTAAGTCCTTGAAAACAAATTCTGGAAAAGGTAAGTCTTGTGGTAAAATCTTATCCATGCCTGCTTGTTCCTATGGTGGCTCTCTTTTTCTATAAGGTGATATAGCCAGTAGGGAATGTCTCCATCACGGCTCCAAGAAACTCAAGGTCATGTAGGAGAGGGGCCGGAAGAAATTACTAGAGGGCTTGAGATGCCTGCTCCCTCTTACGAACCCCTTCCCCTAGCACAGGTTAGATAGACATATGAGTTAACATTTTCAGTGGGGAGTTTGTAAGTTAAAGGTCTCTATGTATATTCCTTCACTGCAAATACTTGTGTTATTGTAATAGAGGAAATATTTTCACTTTTTGAAAGAACAATCAAGAGAAAAGCACATTTGGCATTCACAGCTAATTCTGTCTTATAATAAGGCACTGTTTTGATAACTAATAGTATAAAATAATGAGACAAATATCCTAAAAGATACAGTTCCATGATAGGACAAACAAGCTTGTTTTTAAAACCTATATATGTCTCATGGTTTAAAGTCAACAGATGTAGAAGAGAAGAGTCTGAGAAAAAATCTAGATGATTAGAAGTAGCTGAGCCAGTATTTTCAGTTTGAAGAATGTTACAGCGATGGCTAAACGGCATACACTTCCAGTCTCTCAGCTGCAGGGGTGGCTGGGGTGCCATCTGTGGTCGTACAGTCTGTGCACTGAACAAAGGGGACTAACCTGGGTCTTAGTGAGGCTAATACCCCATCAAGCACTCTGGCACCAGGAGGAAAAGATGCCTTCTTGATATTTGTACTAAAGTGCCACATATATTAGCAACTACTCTTTTTAGCTATCATCAAACATTGTTTTTTATCCACTTACCTGAAAAGAGAAAAAATTGCAGCTAGGAAATACCTTAAGGGAATTAATGCAATCAACTCCATTAATCTCTGTTCGTTCTACATTAGAGTAGACACTTAAAGTTTTTATTAGGGAAGGAGGAGGGAAGTGAATGCTTGCCGAGCGCCTGCAACGTGGTAGGCACTGTGCTACTCTTCTGAAGGTTGCTGGGTAGCCTTCAGAAAAATGGGCAAAGACAGTGCAAAGCAATACAAGCAGATAACAATTACATTTCTAAATGCCTTAAATTAGCACATTACTCTTCACAGACTTTGACTATGCTTTTTATTTTTTAAAAAGATTTTATTTATTTATTTTTAGATAGAGGGGAAGGGAGAGAGAAAGAGAGGGAGGGAAACATCAGTGTGTGGTTGCCTCTTGCACGCCTCCTACTGGGGACCTGGCCTGCAACCCATGCATGTGCCCTGACTGGGAATTGAACTGGTGACCCTTTGATTCACAGGCCAGCACTCAATCCACTGAGCCACACCAGCCAGGGCAGAATTTCAATATACTTTAATCTTATTTATTACAATAGCTCTATGAAAGAACAGAGCTATTATCTACATCTGACAGGTAAGCTATAGAAAAGTCACTAATCAATATTTATTAATAAATTTAAGACAGAGCTTCAGTCCTTTAATCCTAAACTCTTTCCATCATGCCATTAAGAGGCAGATTTAATAAATGGCCATATGTAGGCTGAGTCCTGGAGTAGGAATTAATGTGGAGAGTTTCAGATTGGTGGGGGAGGGGATGACATTGGAAACATATTAATCTTTGAAAAAAATTAAGTTAACAGAAACAAATGTTAACTCTAGCTTAGACTTAAGAACAATACAAATTAAAGAGGAGAACAGCCGAAAATGTTCTTCAAGCCTAGGGAAAGAATAGAGGGCTCTCCAAACGTAAAAATGAAGTTACTTAAAAATGAAATTCCTTAAAAATGAAGTTCTGTCAAGGTAAGGTGGGAAAAGCCAGAAGGAAATAGGCATAGATTCAGTCTCAGGGAGAAAGGAGGGCCAGGCATTAAAAGCAATATGAGTGCTTGACAATTTAGATTATCTTTCTAGGATATTATCAGTAATAATAATTATCGACTTAATTAGCTGATTTTGTGACATGTTTGTTTTCATAGACCAAAAACCTTAAGATGGCTTTATGATTATGAACACAATATATGCCTAACGCATAATGAAATCTTGGAAGACAACACAGTAATAACACCCCAGGATGCAGAAGTCATTTAACATTTCAGTGGGTGTGTAAATTCAGCTCACCAAAGACATGCTTATTAAAACGCAATTTTTTGATTAATTATGATTTGACTGTCTCAACCATATTTCTTCGAAACCTATTACATTATTCAATTTCAATATACCCTTTATAGTATTTATCACAATTTGTAACTATACATTTATTTATATGATTCTTTGATTCATACCTGTCCCCCACACTAGAACTAAGCTCTGTGAGAGCAAGAAATGGTTTTGCTTGCTTATCTCCATGCCTGGTACAGAGTAGGCACTCAATATTTGTTGAGTTAAAACAGGAAATGAACAAGTAGATGGATAATTTTAACTAAGGAAATTAAAATATAGGCATCAAACTTTCATAAAGGCAGTATATTACTGTTGCATTAGACACACACTATTTGGGTAACTGAAAGTAAATCCAGGGA
This sequence comes from Micronycteris hirsuta, assembly GCA_004026765.1. Classification (NCBI taxonomy): domain Eukaryota; kingdom Metazoa; phylum Chordata; class Mammalia; order Chiroptera; family Phyllostomidae; genus Micronycteris; species Micronycteris hirsuta. The sequence continues at coordinate 19,869 of PVJI01009500.1, read as the reverse complement.
AGTGGAAATTGAAATAGCAATCAGATAAAAGCTATAAAACAATAGCCATTCCTCTTCGATGAGTTGACTACCAATCCAATTTCATTATTATAGAAACAATGGACTAGTTGAAAACTGTATTTCATAAAAAAAATAAGCCCTGTAAAATCCAAAGATTTTTCATTGTGCTGATGTTAGTGAAACCCAGCCTCTTTCCACTTATTCTTCCATTTACTCATCTATACACCCATCCATTTTAGAACCTATACTTCAGTTCACTCATCCTTCTACTCATTTCTTTATCCAGCCATTTATCTTTCCATCCATCCATCCAACCATCCATCCATCCATCCATCCATTCATCCAATAACCTCCTTATTCTTTCTTTCCAGCAGAAGTTAATTGATTATTGATAAAAAGAAGGCATGAGTAAATAGCACTGGAAATCAAGGATGCATGTCAAAGGATGTATAACTACATCATTTATTATGGTCCTGGTAACCATCTAGTAGTTCTAGTAATCTTATTGCAGTTCAGAAGTAAAGATAGTAATCTATAATTATGAAACTTAATTTAATAATATTTTCTGTTTACCGTTTGCATTACTTGTATACATTATGGAAACTGCCATTTCAGTTTCTGAAAGTAAATTAAATCCATTTTATCTGTCTTTGTGAAAGACTTCTATTGTTAATTTTAGGAACGTTCTACTCATTTCTGCAATATTTGAGAAGCATATTTGTTTTCATTGTTTAGCTTCGTAGACAGAAATAATTTCTTCCTTTTGTATAGTGCTTTCCAGTTTACAACATTGTTTTTTATATCCAACATCTTTGATTCTCAATTAAAAGTCAAACTCAATGTTTTGCATATGTTTTGCTGCAGTTCTCATTTCATCTCAGGTAAGCCAGCAGACCCCCTCCCCTCCTGGGACATGCCCTAGTGCTGTTTTCATTAACTTTCCCCTGGTGTTTGTTTGGATATTCAGATGATGATGAAGTGGATGTTGTTCTCATTATTCCTGCCTCAGGATGTGGTGGACCACCATCTGCAGATGCCGTGTAAGTGATCATCTTGGCACTGACCCATATGCCACCTTTGTAGTCATGAGTATTCTATCCGAGAGATGCCATCTGGTTTTCACGGAAGCTGGTGGAAAAGCGGGGATCTATGTTTTACTGCTGAGATGCGTGTTCAGAGAAAAAAAAATGAACATTTCCACTCCCATTAGGGACAGAGCATCAGCTGTTGTGTTCTTTGTATCAAATTTCTCAAAGCTTAGACCTTTGTTGTTAGAGGTTTTTTTTTTTTTTTTTTTTGTCTTATCAGAAAGAAATGTTAAGAAGCCCTTTACACTCTATGAAGTGGGTCTGGGTTGTGAGTTAAGTAGGAGAGAGAGGAGGTAAAAGCAATTGCTCCAGCCACAGAACCTAAAGATCACACATGACAGACTAATACAGTGATCACAGCGTTTTAGTTTTGTAGATGCAGACAACTCTTTGAGGTTATCATCTTTGTGATTTATTCAGGAATAATTTCAAATTACAGAAGCGCAAAGAACTCTCATAGATCCTTCACCCAGATTCATTAATGGCTTAGATTTTGGCACATTTGCTTTATATATATGCATCCTCAACAATTTGGGAGTTAATTTTTAAAGCTGTGTCCCATTTGCCCCTAACTATGTTAGTGTATATTTCCTAAGAGCAAGACATTCTTTCACATAACCACAATGCTGTTTTCAAGTTCGGGAGATTTAACATTGATATAAACCTATTATCTAATATGTGGTTCATAATTTCAAGACTTAAAACCAAAGCTAAAGTTACAAAAATTCTCCACTATGTTTCTGTCTTTAATCAAGCTGGTAAAAAATTTTGTAACCCCTCTTGTCATATGACCACTTCTCTACAGTAGCTTGACAACGTCGAAAACCCAATACACTTACCCCAACCTGTAGCACAGAATAAGTATGGAGCACAGAGAGAAACACTGCACACAGCTCCTCATTGAGCTTGTAGAAAGTTCTCCCTTTCTTCTACAAAGTGAATCAGATGCAATGTTGCAGCTAGAGCAAGAATCCTAAATGAAAACTTTAAAATTTTTCCTGCTTCCTCCCTGATTTCTCTTGCCAGGCCTTATTCAAATAAGGCAGTCTAGTCATTAAAATTGTGTCTTCTTATTCAGAAATTCACCCACTCCTTCAATGATCAAACCTTCTGCTATATGATAAGATTTTAGGTGAGTAACATATACTCTTTAGACTCCTTAGGACAGTATCACTGATTTTCTTTCTTTCTTTTTTTTTTTCCAGTATCACTGATTTTCTAGAAGTCTTCAAAAGGAAATGTATAGAAATAGCACTATTTATACAGGTATCTTTTTCATAATCAGTAACTATTCATTTCTTCTGTTGTCAGGTTTATCAATCATAAAGAGGGAAACAGGCATCTGAAAGTAGTGGCAATCAAGGATACTGCCGGAAGCTTGCTTTTGGGAGTAGGCATATTTTTACCTGTTCCTATTTCTTTAGGCATTTTCTTGGTTCATTGCATTTAGCTTTATAATTTGTGTTCCATTTCCACCATTAATTGTATTTTCTTGCTTACTAATTTATCCAGGTAAAGGTCTTGAAACTACAAAACACAATGATGATTCATCACCAATATTATTTTTTATGTTTACTTTGCACTAACAATAGCTAGTTTCATATTTCAAAAAGAATGTTTTCCTATAAAATACCTTTCTTCAGAAAAATGGTGAGACATTCAGATGAAAGACCCCAATTGGCAGAGTAATTAGTTGGTCAACTGCTTTTTATCACATAAATTACTTTTCTGTCAAGTGACAACAAATGTAATTTGAACTGAGATTAATTACATAATAATTATGCTTAACATAATTGGTTAAATAGAGGAATTTCTTATGAAATAGTGGATTCTTAAATTTATACAAATAAGACCAGATGGTGAGCAGCTAGTTTTAATTAAATTAGGTTTGATAATTATAGATGATTAATTTCAGATTTGACTCAGATTAGAAAGACTATATCAAGGAAATTATTTTTAGTTTTTTCAATAGAATGATAACATATTGTAATGATTATAAACTCCGATACCTGGAATCAAATTAATAATTCCTTAATTTCACTTTGATAAATAAGACTTTGGAAAAGGTTGCTAAGAAAAATGATAGGATCTTCTTCCTTGAAGGTCTCTGAGATTCAGTCAGACATTGTGTGTACAAAAGGTTAGGTGTTTTTCTTTACAGAGATGGAGGCAGGGGAAAGGTGGCATTGGAGGAAATAAAGGATTTCCTAAAGATATTTCTCATTCCTGAACGTGGTAGCTAAGTCAGTATTGTAGAATAATGCATATTAATGTATCAGATCACAAACGGCTTCTGAAAGGATGATTCCACAAATACACATATTGTAGAGAAAGAGTTTTTCTCCACTTTCTTTTCATTCAGAAGGCATTTTCACAAGACTTATTACATGAACTCTGGCACAAAGAATCTGTGAATTGCTTGTAACCACAGGTGCCATGTGTCACTCATCTGTGAAAAAGTCTGAATCTAAAAGTGCAAAAAAGCTAAGCCTGGCTCACTGAGGGGCCAGCCCCACACTAGGTAAGATTCATTTTCATTCTACATGTATAGCCTTAGATTATGTTTATTTGTTTGTTTATTCACTTATTCATTCATCACATATTTATTACATGCAAAGCTCTGTTAGTGACACAGTTTTATTAGGCATTTGCTTTCAAAATAAAAGACTGCAAAAGCTGGCTTTCTATATTTTGATTGCATGTATACTCTTCCAGCAGCCTGTCTTCAGCTTCTTTTTCTATTTCCTTTAACGAAAAGCAAAGCCCAGCTCTAAGTCAAAATCAACCACATGCTGGAGTGTCCTGAATCTTCAAAAGTCCCAACCAGGAGAACAGTTGCTGAGGCAACGTCTGCAAATGGCCTTGTGTGTGAGGAGACAGGGTAAGCCACTGGCTGCTTTAGAGTAACTTCCCAGGGACCTCACATTGATGCATGCAGGTCTAATCTTTTTTTAAAAAAATAGTTTATTTTTATTGTATTTTTTCATTACTATTTATCAGCCTTATATCCTCTTCCCCCTCTACTCACCTCCCTCCCCCACACTTCTGTCTGTATCTATGAGTTCTTTTTCTTTTTTGCTGATCCTGAGTGCAGCAGAAATTCACTTTAAATGCTATACTGGGGATTGTTTGAGGGAGTAAGGAGGGAGCTGGGTGGAACGGGGAGAAGGTGAAAATGGGGATAATTGTAATAGTATGAACTATAAAGTTTTTTTAAAGAAAACTATATTGGTAGTTTTAACTGAGCTGGATGCCTGAAACCAACTAGGATAGTCTTTTTGTTTGGTGACAGATCTACTAAATCTGCCAGATTATAGACCAGAAGAATGCTTTCATGAGCCCAAAATTAAAACAAGAGAGCTGGGTTTTTATATTTAACTATATTTCTGTTATACAAGTCAAACAGAAGTATCACAGAGAAGTTGTGAGATAACAAGAGGCAGAAAGAAGAAAAACTGACTTTCAACCCCACCACTCAGCAATTAGCACTCTGACCATTTTGCAACATCCTTCTAGATGTTTTTCTGTGGATATCTATTTTTATTTTAGAAAGAAAAATGGTGTTTGTCCATATACTACTTTGTAACTCTTTTGTTACTCTTTTTCATTGGATAGCATATAGTGAGTATTTTTCTGTCAATATATTTACTTCAGAACACTCACCTTAATGGAAGCAAGGTATTTTATAACAAGACATTTATTTAGTCAATCCCTTATTTTCATACATTAAAGACTCCATTTTAATTTTTTTACTCCCCTAGTCCTCTGATGCCGAGTTTCTGTCCACAGAACAAGGGCTATTCATCTGGAATTGGAGCATCCTCTGGGCAGCGGTAATAAAAATAGCAAACCTAGCCCTGACCTATGTGGCTCAGTTGGTTGAGCGTTGTCCAGGGTGCACGCAAGAGGCAACCTATAGACGTTTCTCTCACACACCGATGTCTCCCTCTCTTTCTCCCTCCCTTCCATCCGCTTTCTAAAAGTAAATAAATAAAATATTTTAAAAAATAGCAAACGTAAACTTTAATTCTTCTTTCTTGCATTAATTTCTTCTGAACACTGTTAATTACCAAGTGAATATAGTTTATTTTTATCAAGGAAATTTTGGGTTAGTTACCTCATAGTGATATAAAAAAAAAATAGCATCTTATGTAATCAGTAAACTACAATACTTGATTGGTACAGTATATTAACATCACATAAGCCAATACATTATTACACAAAATATGTCTTAGGTCAGTGGTTCTAAAACTTGGCTGCTCATTAGAACCACCTGGGGAGCTTTGAAAGCTCTTAATACACAGGCCTCACCCCAGTTTAATTAAATCAGACTCTCTGGGTGAGGTCCTGGGCACCAGTTGTTATAGTTTAGCTGGCTAGGTAATTACCATGTGCAGCCAAATTTGGGAACCACTGGTTCTCTATCAAGTCTCTCTCTGTTTCTGAATATAAAGTTTCTTTCAACGTCTCTGAATATTTGAATCGAGCAATGACAGAGACGGGATGGTTGAACTGACCTGAAGTGGGAATTAGCAGATGGAAAGGAAAATCCAACAGGTTGCTGCCTCCTTCCTTCCCCTGAAGCACAGGCTGGGTGGGGTGGGGCGGTAGCTGAGGCTCTGAGATCCATGGCATGAAACCTTACCTCCAGAATGAGTAAGCCATGCTCTTGATGGTGACAACAGCAAGAGCAACAGTGATCGCCTGTGTAGTCACTGAGTCACTGAATGTCCAAAACAGCTCAGTGGGGTGGGTGCTGGGGTCAACCCAGGTAGGGTAGCAGAAAGTAGAGGTGAAGTGTACCCACTTGGAGCCAACACCTGTTTTCTGTTCACGCTCAGCCCCTTAAAGCTGTGTAACCTCCAGGTGGTACTTAATTTCTCCATACTTTAGTTTCTGCACCTGTGAAATAAAACCAGTACTCACCTCTATATTGGGGAGAATAGATAAATTAACACTTGAAGAACTTTTAGAAAAGTGCCTGGCACTCATCAAAATACTGAATAGAATAGTGACTCTCAACCAGGGGTGATGTCGCCACCTCCTACTTACCTACTCCCTGCTCAGGGAACATTTGTTAATGTCTGGAGATATTTTGGTTGTCACACTGGAGAACAGAGGGTATGCTACTGGCATCTAGTGAGTAGGGATCATGGATGCTGCTTATACATCCGACAGTGCCCGGGACGGCCCTCCAACACAAAGAGTTATCTGGCTCCGATGTCAATGGTTCTGAGGTTGAGGACCCCTGCGGTGGAGGTGGGTTGTTTAGCCATTTAGAAATGTGGGAAGTAAGGCTTAGAGGATTGAGCAATTCACCTAAGGCCATACAGGTGGTAAATGGCCCAATCAGAAACGCAGAGAGATGTCTTCATCATGCTATGAGAATGTGGCCTATGGATAGGGGACAGAGCTTCATTTCTAATGTGTGGGCACTTCTTTATCTCTTTCCTAGATTTTAAGATGAACTCAGGGCCTGTGGCTTTTGGTCTGCTGATGACACTATGTGTGCCAGAGAGAGGTGCTGTATAGGGAATGTGGGTAGTCATCGCCAGCTCTGGTTACCATCATCTCTCATTCTTTCATCTTCATCAATGAGAGAAGGAAAAAGGAAACCAAAAAAATGAGTCATGTAAAGAGTGTTATAAATGTTCTTATATTTTGTATGGGATAGCTAGAAATACAGAAATGGATGTGTGCCTTCTAAAAATGTAGGAGATCTACCCAGCATCACCTTTCTCTGGAATTGAACACACACTGTTTATATATTCCTGTACATTTACTGACGCAGGCAAACTGCCCTCTTGTGTAATTTCACAATCGTATATATTTCAATTTCTAGGCTATTTCATTCATTCTCCAGAAACTGTGACTAGACAAGAGCTGTAATGAACAGGCTGATATATTATAGTGGAGGCTCACAGTTCAGATGATTTAAAAGCCAGTGAAATTAATAAAAGGGACATCAAAGTGCGCTTTTTCAATCTGTTAGAGGAGTGGGAAATTGCCTAACACCCAATGCAGAGACTGTAATAAGACAGCACTAAGTAACAGACTTTCTTTGCAAGTTTATGATCACCTCTCAGTGCCCATTATGGGACTGAATGAATCCTAAAAACACCATTTTCACCGGAGTTTTCTTGGAGCAGCCCTCAGGCAGGGACGCGGGCTGAGCTGCCCGTGCCCTCACTCCAGAACCACATCCCTTTTGTATGGTGCTCACTCTGAAGAGCTCTTTCTCCATTATGCATCTCCTAGTACAAATCTAATTCTTCACCTGCCTTTCTGCATTTTAAAAGCTGTCCTCTCCCCATGCCCACTTTCAGCCATATCAGCTATGTAGATCAGCACGTTCTTGGATTGATTTTCTTTGTGACCCAGGAACCATTCATGGTGTTTCTGCCTGAAGTGTAATTTAAGCTGTTTCATTGTTGAGTTTTTCAGTGGTTATTTTAATTTCCATATAGTAGGTCTTCTTTCTTTCTCTTGTCCCAGATCTCAATCCGTTTCTATAGAGAATTGATTTTGCATTTGACAATGGCTTCTTTACAGTGTATTCTGGAATTTCCAAAAGCCAGACTTAGTAAGAATGAAATGCATATACCACATGACAGTTTTCAACACTTCTGGAAGAGACATAATGTCTGAACGCAGCAATAAAATTACCTGTCTGATAATGGAAAATTGAGAACACAATTGCCTTTTCATGATAAAAACATTAAAAATGAAATACAACAATGCCATTACATTGCAATCGGTCTATGTCTCATAAGTGTAAGAAGACAATCATATGTAAACTAAAATGGGGATAATTCATGGCATTCCATATTTTTCATGCATTGAAAATTATAAATCAGTTATAAACTATTAAATTAACATTTTACATAATTTAAAATCAATTTATTCAAATCTTTAAAGCACTTCAAACTTTTCTCTTCCCTAGATTAAAACTAAAATTTAATTATTTTTATTTAATAGATATGTAGTAAATGTTAATTTCATACTTAATAAATCAATTTGAAACTTAAGCATTTTATATCAAGCTAGTTTACTCCATGTTTGACTACAGAAAGATTTAAAATTTCATCAGTTAGAAAATAAAGTTATCTAAGTATTAAAACTCATCTAAAATTTTAAATGTTTACCCAAGCAATTGAAAATAATTTAACCTTTAGAGTATCTCATAAAAGAAATAAAATATTTAAAACCAGAGATTTAAATTAAATTTTAAAAATTATGTTAGTTGTGAACAAATGTGTTAACTTTTATATATAATTTTGAATGTTAATTTTAAACTGAGAAAGACTAGCCCTTTAAAAATAGGTATGCAATTGTATGCATTAATACTAAAAGCACTCAATACTAAACAGACTAAAAGCACTCAATACTACAAGGACTAAAAATTATTTCCCTTATTTAAAATATAGAAAGAACAAAATTTCAAAAATTTATAAATTTAAAATTTTCTAAATTCTTAAATTATAGTCTAAGTTATAATAAAAATATTAGTTATAAGGCAAACTATAAAGGGAACATATTTTAACTAATAGTGTAAATCAAATGTTTAAAATGATGTTCATGCTGACTTGTTTATTTGGATCAAGGGAATATATGTAAAACAAAATTCGTAAATTCAACCAATTGCAATTTTACTTAAACTCAGGACTCTAAGCATGGTCTAATAAAATATTTGTTACATTTTAAAATTAATTGATTTCCTGCAAAACTATTCTCTGCGTTCCCACCTACCTTCCTAATCTCTTGATCAAGTCACTCTAGGTATGTGAGTTTCCTAAATCACTGAGACATGTCAGTTACCAAAACATCAACATTTCGGCTCTTATTTAATGGAACTTTTTTCCCCACTAAAATATAAAGAAAAGTGCAGAAAATAATATAGCAAGCATTAACCTCATCACACACCTGGATTTAAACATCTTAACATTTTTCCATATTTCCTCCAGAGTTCACTAAAGAAATAAAATTTTATGGATACAGGCAAAGTCCATTTCGCACCTCCATCTTTCTCATTATTCTACCATTCTCCCTTCTCAGAAGTATCGATAATTGGTATTCTGAAATTTGCAACTACATACTCATATTACTGTTCATGTTTTTCTGCTGGTCTACTTATTTGTAGACTAATATTTTATAATGCATCTACATTTCTTCGATCACCCTTTTATTTTTTGTTGTGCTTTCTGTTTTACTTTTCAAATGTGAAAAATTCAAAATATGAACATGCTAAAGGACATATATATGTATATTTGAATAATGTCACATGTGCATGTTGAAATAATAATAATAAACATCCTGTCTCCCCACCCAACTTACGGGATTTTGTGTGTCCCTCCCAGTCTCGTTGCTCCCTTCCTTCCCCTGCTGTCCTCAGAGGTAGGTGCCATCCAAAACTGTGTTTCCTAACCTATTTTTTTGTACATATGCTTAAGCAGTCATTTGGTTTTCCTTGCTTTGGAATTTATAGAAATGAACTGAATGTTTATATTTCCCTATGACTTACCTTTTTATTCAATGACATGTTGTTGAAACTCATTCATGTAGTTATAGCTCATTCATTTTTACTGTTGTATGTAGAGCTTCCACTGTATAAATTATAATATCATGATTTATTTATTTTAATATCAAGTGAATATTTGAATTGTTTTCATTTTTCTGTAGCAATTAATGCCTTAAAGGACAGCTAGTACACATGGGAAAGAATTTTTCCAGGGTTTATACTTAGAAGTGGACATGCTGTATATGTTCTAATGTTCTAGGTAATACCAAGCTATATTTTAAGCGATTGTACTAGTTTACATTTCTATCAACACAAAAGATAATGATTACTCCACATTTATGCTAGCGTTGCAATTGACTATCATTTTTAACTTTTTTTCCAGTCTGGTGGTTAAGACATGGGCTTTTATTTTGGGTTATTATTTACATTTTCATGATTACTAGTGAGGTGTGATATCTTTTCCTATATTACTATGATATTTTGTGCTTCCTCTTCCGTGAAATGCCTTTTTAGATCTTTTCCACACTTTGCTATTCAGGTGTGTACCTTTTATGTATTAATATATGTTCTTTATGTATTCTGGATACTACTCATGTGTGGTATTTAATCACATCAAGCTGAAATGTACTCTTGTTTTTGTAATAGTAATTTGTGCTTGCCATCCATTCTAATTGGTGTCTATGTTATACTTGTTAAATATTCAAATAATGTCTTTATTTATTTGTGTTATAAATACTTTCTTCCAGTTAGTGGTTCATCTTTCTGCTCACCTTTTTAGTTTCTTTCGAGGAACAGACATTCTTAATTTTAACGGAGTCAAACTTACCAATCTTTCCTTATAAGAACTGTATACCTTGTTTAAAGAAATTTAGACCTCTTAGACCTTGTTTAAGAAAATTTTCCTTTTACTAAAGTCATAAAAATTTTATCCTATATTTTTCTAAAAGTTTTAAAGTTGGTCTTGCATATTAAACTCCTTGATCTGTGTGGAATTTATGTTCTATATGTTGTAAAGTGGATATATTTTCAGCTCTTTCCATGTGATTGAAAGATTACCCCAGCCCTCTCCTCAGTTTGCAGCCTGGGTATCCCTACCTCTCTCTGTTTGCCTGTTCGCTCTCCTTCTCCCAATATCTGAAGTTCCCTCTCACTTCCTTCATCACCACTTCTACTTGATTTCGCTACTGCCTTTACTTCTCATTTCCTATGACTTATTGTCATTTTCTCCCCCCGCCTTCTTCTTTCCTATCTACTTCTTATTTCTGGGTTCACATCAAAAGTTTGACTTTTTGAGAATCACTGGGCACTGGTCAGGACATAGCCTCTTTTACTATGCAGTGTTTTTTATAATATTTAGGCCTTTGGTTATTAAATGTATCATTTATCTCTGGGTGTTCAGGGGCTCTTTCTTCTTTCACATTCTCTTCTCTGTCCCTGACTGCTTTTGGAAAGCTGGTCTCCAGAAAATGGTAGTCTTATTACAATCACATCCAAGAGTTGAAGGAAAGACTTAACACATGATCCAACCCCCTTCCTATGCTAAGTGACTTGTAGGATCTAAATGGGCCTGAAGATGTTAGCACACTTTTCATTGTGGATCCACTAGGCTGTCACTGACTGAGGGATGGCAAGCCAACAATGGATGCCAGGGTCCAGTGAACATGGCTGGGAGGTGTAGCACAGTAAGTGGGGGTTCTGGGATTTATGCATGGCAGGTAGAATTACATCCTACGCAAGGTAGATAGTAACATCATAGCTTCTTCCTGAAATGGTCATTATCTCCCATCCTAGCCAATTCACCACTAGAAAGATAAGAGCTAGCCAGACCCTAAAAGACTGAGCTGGACTATAGCATATGATTGGAATGGCTCTCAGCAAAACCAGAAGCAGGAAGCTAGTCCTGGAGAGATCCAGCTGAAATCCACAGGATGGAGTCTTTTCCAGGAGGTAGGACATGGTGTCTGTAGTCAAACGGAAATTTGATTACAGACTAAAAGAAGTCAGTTGACTTCAAGGCACAAATGACAGGTGTCCAAGACTGCATTTCAGAAGCAAGAGTCCCCTCCCAGAAGATATGTGCGAAATGAGAAGTTATATAGGTAGCTGCTATGTCTGCTAATCAACTCCTCCACCAATAAAAATTCTCATGCTTGCTCTTTCCTGGTAGGTCACATGTTGCTAAATATTTTATGAAAATGTATATTGCACACAAAAGATCCACAGGTGTTCAGTAATTTTTTATAAGAGAAAAAAGAATGTAATTATAAAGCCAGTTCCCTTAGGGCACTCTACTCATATACTCTGCCTCTGTTACCACGGAAAGCTGTCATTGAAAAGATTAAATAGTTTCAATTGATCAGAAAGTAATTAGCTGGCCAAATTGTTTACAGTCTCACCATCAAAGCTTCAAGAGTTGCCTAGAATGCATACCCTTATTGACATGATACAACTATTCATTTTCTTATTTATTCATTCAACAGTCATTTCATAGACATCTCTTCTATGCTAACCACTGTGCTAGGATCTGAAAAGAACTATAAATCTCAGGAATGGAAAATGGAAGCAAAAAGTCCTTCCTGCGCTGGACACTTAAAGGGAGTATAGGTTTTCGAAACAATGAAGGCAATTCCATGTGACAAAGATTCCCTCAGAGCCACAAGAAAACTCATAAAATAGAAAAATCTCTTTTTCTCTGTTGGCTACTATATAAAAAGGTCCTCGGGTCAACTGTATAAAACTCAAGGCTCCACAAAAACTGCATCACTAAGTCGCAAATTCATTTTTGAAAATGCTAAGGTGAGCAGATAAACCAGTGAATTATACAAGTCACCTACTGCCATGCATAACATTACGAAGAGATCCGTTTCTTTTCTAAACCCTTGAAAAACTTTCAAAGTATAACCACCAGTCCTCTGAACATAGAGTTCCACTGCACCTTTAGGACATTTGTTCAAATAGAGGCAGGATAAAAATGTGAACTAATGTGTAGCAATGAAATGCTCTTTATTTCCCACTACATTATTTGCTTCTTCTCCCAGGGCCCAATTTTTCTGGCTCGAGCCTTTAATGCTGTTCAAGAAAAACTACTCTCTCATTTTGTAGGACAAAATGTACTACTTACTGAATGGTCTTGCTTTTTCATGACAAACTACTTGTCTATTTGAACATGTTTAGTTTTGGATGCATGCCATTCAACATTCAGCTTGGAGTTAATAAGTGTTGGGGCACAATGTCCATGACTGAACATTTACAAAATAGATATTATGTCCTTTTGGCTCAGCAACACCTCATAAATTAATATTAAACAATAATTTCCAGGCTGCTCAGAACACAGTGAATGTCCATCCTTCATATTCTGGGCTTAATATTCTTCTAGCATGTTTCCACCCTTGAGACCCAGTAATATGCCTCTTGGGACAATAAAACAACAGGAATTGACACCATGCATTGAAGGGAAAAATATTCACTGAGTAATTGTGCAGCTCATCTATATTGGCAGAATTGGAATCTTCTCTCCCTATTATGGCTTCTTCCAAACCATCAAAAACAGTATAAAAAATAATTAACCTTCTTTATGCTATAATGTCTTGTATTATTATTGGTTTCATCTGATGGTGATATTCTTGTGGGACTAATAATAATAAGTATTTTTAATAGTTAATAGCTTATTCTATATTTGTAAGATAAACTGCTTTTAGAGAATATTGTCACAGGTGGAGAAAGTGATTGCTCCAAAAGTCGATGTTTGTTAAACATCTTGAAAATGAAGGCCACTGACTAGCTAATAAATGCAAAAAGATGTTGATGTCCTTTTTCTGACCTGTGGAGGTTGTGTATAGGAGTTAGAGCCAGAATTCTTCCAGTATACTTTTCCTACCCTGTTGTCATCTTCTGTCTAGCATCATTATACACCTAGAAAGTAAGGAGGGGGCATAGGATGTCTTGAGGAAAAAGAAAAGGAAGGGTCAAAGAAATGGCAAGTGGAGAATTATATGCTATAAATAAATCTTTCCTGATAATTTTGCTTAGACACACTTTATATCTATATATTCATTAAAAATTATTTTTGTTACTATAAAAATAGTTGAAGTCATTTTCAAGATTAATTGAAGATTGGAAGGATAAGTTTATAATTTTACAATGAAAAGCTCTAGGGGTTAACATCTTAATCCAGTGATGAGTCTTAGCATCACCAATGGTGAAAACCAGATGGTGTCTACTACCTGGAGCGATGTAATGTGAAGGTCACTGTCCCTCCGTGAAACATTCTTAATCTGACTTAAGTTTACAAAAAATACATGCGATAGATTTCTGGTCGAGATGGTGGCGTAGGTAAACATAGCTCAATTCCTCACACAACCACATCAAAATTACAACTAAACTATAGAAAAACCATCATTCAGAACCATGAGAAATTGAGCTGAATGCAAGGCCTACAATGACAGAATTAAAGAAGAAACCACATTGAGACTGGTAGGAAGGGCAGAGACTCAGAACAGGCTGGTCCCACACCAATGTATGGCAGATAAAAATTGGGAGGAGCCCTGGCTGGTGTAGCTCAGTGGATTGAGCGCGGGCTGGGAACCAGATGATCCCGGTTCGATTCCCAGTCAGGGCACATGCCTGGGTTGCAGGCCAGGTCCCCTGTGGGGGCCATGTGAGAGGCAACCATACATTGCTGTTTCTCTCCCTCTCTGTCTCCCTCCCTTCACCTCTCTCTAAAAAATAAATAAATAAAATCTAAAAAAAAAAAAATTGGGAGGAATACATGAGGGGCATGGGGTCCAAGTCCCAAACCAGGCCCCCAAGTCCAGGGTTCAAGTGCCAGGAAGTAAGTCTCCATAACGTCTGGGTGTAAAATCCAGTAGGGATTAAAACTGTGGGAGATAGAAACTTCTGGAGTCCCAGGCAGTTCCTCTTAAAGGGCCCATGCACAGACTTACTCAGACTCACTCAGTCTGAGCTCCAGTGCAGGGGCAGCAGATTGAAATGCATCAGACACACAGAGAGAAACTGAATTATCCAGCATCAGGATGAGAACTAGAGACCAGCTTTCTCCCAGACAAAAGTGTTAGCAAAGGCCATTGTTCCTTTTCTGAGCCCTGCCCCCACAGAGCCACAAAGCTGGAAGATGAGCACCATATCTTAGATTCTATCAACCTGGCTCACACTGTTTATTCTGCCCTGGTCATTCCCTGAGGCCACGCCCCACCCAAGTTTTGGGCCCACCAAACCTGTTTCCAGTGTTTTTCTCATGTGAGTGGCTTGTTTTGGCCCATGCTTCACATTTTCCTAAATTCTCTCAAACAAGCAGCATCTGCCTTCAGTGAGCCCTATACCTCTCATTAAGCTGCCCCAGGCCAAGTACTACCAGCAGGAGGCCTTTGTTCACAGCTAGGCCTCATCTGGGCATCTCCAAGCTCAGCCCAAGTAGCATCCATCAGAGGTCACATTGTACTTTATGCTGTGTGACCCTGGACAGAACATAGTGGCTGACCTTGAATGTGCCAAGAGCAATCAAGGTTCAACTATAACAGGAGGGTATTCACAGCTTTAGTACCCAGCTTGGGTAATAGGGGAGGCTATGCCACTGGACCATACAGGACACCTACCAAGTCATTCTACTAAGTCATTCTACCAAGTCTGGAAAATGTAGCAGCTCTATCTAATACATAGAAACAAACACATGGAGGCTTCTAAAACTAGGATACAAAATCATGGCCCAAGTAAAAGAACAGGACAAAATTCCAGAAAAAGCAATACACAAAATGGAGACAAGCAATCTACTAGATAAAGAGTTCAAAGCACTGGTTATAAGGATGCTCAAGGAAATTAGTGGGGACCTAACAGCATTTTAAAAAATCTAGTTAGAAATGAAGAATATACTAATTAAAATGAAGAACAGTTTACAGGGAATCAAGAGTAGTGGATGAAGCCAAGAATCAAATCAGTGATTTGGAATATAAGGAAGTAAAAAACAAACAAACAAACAAACAACAACAACAAAACCCCACAACCAATCAGAACAGCAAGAAAAAAAAAGAATCCCAAACAATGAGGATAGTGTAAGGAGCCTCTTGGACAACTTCAAGCATACCATCATTCACATAATAGGGGTGCCAGAAGGATGAGAGAGAGAGAGCAAGAAGTTGAAAACCTATTTGAAAAAATAATGAAAGAAAACTTCCCTAATTTGGTGAAGGAAATAGACATGCAAATCCAGGAAGTGCAGAAAGTCCCAAACAAAACGAACCCAAAGAGGCCCACACTAAGACACATAATTAAAATGCCAAAGGTTAAAGACAAAGAGAGAATCTTAAAAGCAGCAAGAGAAAAGCTGTTAGTTGCCTACAAGCGAGCCCCCATAAGACTGTCAGCTGATTTCTCAAAAGAAACTTTGCAGGCTAGAAGAAATTGGCAAGAAATTTTCATTGATGAAAAGCAAGGACTTACAACCAAGATTACTCTGCCCAGAAAAACTATTATTTAGAATTTAAGGACAGATAAACAGCTTCCCAAACAAGAAGCTAAAGGAATTTATCACCACCAAACCAGTACTATATGAAATGTTAAAGCATCTTCAAGAAGAATAAGAAGAATAATAAAAACAATAAGAAGAAGAAAAGAAGAAGAATAAAAGGACAATAAATACATATCTATCAACAATTGAATCTAAAAACAAAATAAACAAAAAAGCAGAACAGAAACAGAATCATAGATACAGGGAATGTCTTGATGATTGTCAGCTGTGAGGGGGTTTAGGGAGATGGGTAAAAAAGGAGAAGGGATTAAGAAGTACAGATAGGTAGTTACAGAATAGCCATGGGAATGTAAAGTACAATATAGGAAATGAAGTAGCCAAAGAACATATATGGATGATCCATGGACATGAACAATGGTGTGGAGATTACAGTCTGAGAAAAGGAGGGTAAAGGGGGAAAATTGGGACAACCGTAATAATGGAAACAATAAAACGTATTTTTTAAAAAGAAATACATGGGATAGGATAACAAGTTAAATGACTCTGAGGAAACAGGTAAATCCAGGAGTTCAGATCTCCTACAGGACAGATGGCTTTGTTTACTCAATAAATCAATGTAATTTAAAAACTGGGGTAGGGCATTGACTTAGATTAAGAAACTTCAGAAACATATGAACAAAATGGAATGCATGGTCCTTGAGTAAATTGTCAATTGTCAAATATTTTTTTGATAAGTACAAGAAATTTGTATAGATTAGATACTCGATGTTATAAGAGAATTATTATAAATTCTGTTAGGTATCATAACAGCATTGTGGTTCTATAGGAAAATATTGTAACTTTTAAGAAACATATACTAAAATGTTTGGACTGAATTGTCTTGACACCTATAATTTAATATTTTAACAAGAAGTTGAAATGTGGAGGAATTGTTAACTACTATTAGGTACAGTTGATTTCTCTTATTTTCTGTATGGATATATGTAATCATAAAGTTTAAAGATTCAGATAAAATAATTGGGGATCTTGTGTATGATTTTTAAATTTATTTCTTTCAAATGGTCTAAGCCTCATATTTTTTTCTTCTGAATTCAAATGGCCTTAAAATTATTAAACAGTATTATTATTGTTATTATAAAAGTAATATGTGGACACTATCAGAAAACCTATTTTTGCTGGGCAAGTTTCAGTGAGGATGGGAGCAAGTGGAATTCCCATATACAACTGAAAATAGTATAATCTGATACAATCACTTTGGAAAATTATTAATATGTATTAAAGCTACTTATATGAAAGCTTTTACACAAAATTCAAACAGAAGCAAAAGCAATAGTAGTGTTAGAGTTCTGTGTAGTTGTTATTCTTGAAACAAAGGAATTAGTGGCTGGAAAGAGGTTTATGTTTCTGGGATACAGATAATGACCTATATTTCAATTTGAGTATGGGGTACACTGGTGGACTGGCTTTGCAAAATTCACTGAGTTGCATATTTCTGATTTGTGCACTTCTCTGTATGTGTGTTATATGTCAATAAAAAGACTACATTACAAAAAGTAATGCACGTTCATTCTAACAAATTCAAACAACAGTATAGCATTTTCTTTTGGGGAATTGATCATATGAAGAAATGGGAAATAATGGCCTCTCATGGCTTAATTCTAGAGTCCATCTGCTAATTGCTTTCTTATTTTAAGTGAAAAACCTTGATTTGTCCAAAACAATCTTCCCATCTAACAGGTCAATGAACTCAAGATTTCTGTTCAAAAAGTTATTGTCTAATACAGTAGTCTACCCTTACCCATAGTTTTGCTTTTCGTGATTTCAATTATTTCAGTTATCTGTGGTCAACTGCAATCCAAAAATATTAAATGGAAAATTCCAGAAATAAACAATTCATAAGTTTTAAATTGCACACCATTCTGAATAGTGTGATGAAACCTTTTCCCTGCCCAGGATGTAAATCATCCCCTTGCCCAGCACACCCACACCGAATACGCTGCCCTTCTGTTAGTCAGCAGCCACCTTGGCTATCAGATAGTTAAGTGCACGTGTTTAAGTAACTCTTATTTTACTTAATAACAGTCCCAGAGATAAAAAATAACAATACTGGCAAATCAAATGAGCCAAAGAGAAGCCATAAAGCATATGTATGTATAGGAAAAAAACAGTATATATAAGGTTCGGTACTATTTGAGGTTTCAGCGTACACTGGGGGTCTTGGAACGTATCCCCAGGACAGAAGATAAAAGGGGACTACTACTGAACCACTATTTGAACATGCAGTGGTAGTATTTTGAGATAACAAAGGCTGCTCTGTGTTATGTTTCCAATGTATTAGATTGAAAAGAATAGAAACTTTAACACAGAATGTTCACTCTGTGAATTTAGGTTAAAGATCTAACACAACTAAACCTCAAAGAGATATTTCAGTTTTTTAACAAAATGCCATACCCAAATGAGAATAAGCTACAACTTTTGATATTTTCTCAATTATTACTTTATGTACTATTTTGTATGTTGGGGCCTTAAATGTGATTTAAATGTAAATCATAATAGCAGTTTTCTGTTATTAATGTAAAATTATTTTTGCATACTTGAAGCCTTTGTTTTCAAATAAGTTTCTATCCTCACCATGGTAGCATAGTCATACTGGATTCTCTACGGTCTGCCGCAGAAATGACCACAACCTAATGGCAGGGGAAAGAGGAGCACAATGCAGACATTTATTATAATTTTCATCAGTGCAATAAAAACTCAATTATTAAGATCTTACTATATGAAGTACATCATGAAGGGGCTGAATATTACCCTTGACTATGTCCATTTTTACTTATTTTCCAGCAGAAATAGTGCATTCTGAAACTTCCCTAGATGACAGCAAGGCAGAACCCCATGTAGCTTCATGCTTCTGTCTCCTATGATTACAGTATGTTACAATCTTAGAGGCTTGTACAAGCAAGATAATAAAAACAATAGTTTTCAATAATTATAATAGTAGCTTTAATTTATTAAACATCTGTGCACCAAATCCTAGATGAACCATTATTAGTTTCATTTGAGTGTGGTCTATTGTATGGGTTAAGGTAATATTAGCTGCTATAACAGTAAATCCTGATATTTCAATGGCATAACACATAGACAATTATTTCTTGCTTACATGAAGTCTAATCTATGGTAGAAAGGAGTCTCTGCTCTACACTATACTATAAAAATACTATATATAAAATACATAAAATATATACAATTGTTTGAATTTTTAGAATTCAGAGATCCAAGTTGAGCAATGTTGTGCCATTTTTACTCCATGGATTCCGACATGGACCTGGGACCAACAACACACCAATAGCAGATGGGGGGGAAAAAGAGAGAGCGAAGGATCCTGCCGAAGGTGTTTATGGCATGCCCGGTAGCAGTGTGTATCACTTTCCCCTACTTTCCTTTGACTAGCATTTAGTTACATAATCTTATTTAGTTGTAATGGAGGCTGAGAAATACAGTCAAACTTTGAGCCCAAGAGAACAGGAAAATGGACTTGGTGGATAGCTCATTTGCCTTTGCCATGTGTGTCCTTTAAGGAAAGAAGGAAGTTTGTGTACATGATTTAGGGGAAACTAAACCGTAAGAGGGTAGGGAGAGGAGAAACTAACTGTTCTTAATATTCAACCAATTTACATTATAATCTCTAAAACACAGACATTAAAAATACCAGTGAAGCATCTTTGAGTATAAACACGTGGACATTATAATATGTATATAAGTAGAGGAGAGCTTTGAGTAAAATA
>PVJI01009499.1:0-65165 GCA_004026765.1 Micronycteris hirsuta | reverse complement strand
AATACAGGAAGGATCACAGATATTTAAAAATACTTTTTGGTTCATTTCTTGATGTGACTGAACAGCAGCAACCAAGCTGAGAACTGCAGGAAGACAGAGCCGTGCTGCTGGAAGCTCTTCTCGACTCTTTGAAGCAGGCTGCTCACCAAAGTGCTCCCCAGTTTCACTTCCTATCCCCTCCAGGCCCCTATCCCTGCCCGTAGAGTATTAAACCATGAACAAAAGACAAATAAAGATAGACTTCCAAAAGAAAAAAAGGTAAAGAAACAGAAGGACCTAAATTTAAGGAGGAGGGGGGAGAAAGCAACAGTCAAAAAGAGGAGTGTGAAAGAATGTTTAGATTTCAAAGTTTAAAAGCCCCGAGCAAGGATGAACCCAGACTTAGTATTCCTCATGTGAAAGGCAACCTCTGCAAAACATTATTCTTCAAGGCACCCAGGAGACAGATAAGGCCCTTCATAAGATACCTGGCTTTCTTTCTTCTTTAACTCACGGTTACAAGAAAAAGAGATTCCATGACTAAGGCACAAGTCACAGATCAGTGACATTGTTGTAGGTCAGGGTTTTAGTCACAAGCGTTATATGAACACTGGACCTTCTCGTGGTGCTATAACCAGTTATCTGCCACAAAGAATTTCAATTTTAGACTTTGAGCTTCCTCAGAGGAAGACGCTGAACATCTGAGGTCATGAACTTTTGAGTGGCAATGGCCCAAACTTGGTCAAGTGTCTATAAGCCCTGAACAACAGGCAGAATTGTGATCAAACACGAATATGAAATAATAGGTGTCTCACGCCAAGTCCCGGCATCACAATGTAATCTCTATAATTTTCTCTCCTTTTTGAAATCCTCACCCAAGGATATGTTTATTGATTTTAGAGGGAGAGAAGAAGGGAGAGAGAGAGAAACATCGATCGGTTGTCTCCCATAGGTGCCCTGACTGGGGATCGAATCTTCAACGTTTTGGTGCAGGGAGAGTACTCCAACCAACTGAGCCGCCCAGCCAGGGCTCTATCACTTCCTGTAAACTTTACAATGGACCTGTATTTCAGTGACTGTTTTGATATCCGATTAAAGTTTTTCAACTGTTACAGGTAATTGAGGTCTATTTTTTTCCTACCACTAAGAGTTCTGCTGAGTTACAAAACCCCATTATCGCAGTGTTCAGTTTTTTTAAAAAAATTAAATTCTCAATGATCCTGTCAATGCTAAAAATAAAAACTTCAAAATAAAAAAATAAAATGCCATGGCATTTATATGACCAAACTAAGTTGGAGATATAAATACCAGCTATTTATCCTCTGGACCATTTTTGCTAGGCTGAGGTTGTGAAAAATCAAAAAGTTGACATACAATTCTTTTTTTTTAATTGCTCAAAGGGATACATGTGGGAGGTACAGAGTGACACTGAACAGATCAGAAAACACGATAGATATTAGTTCCCTCCCTCCCCCTCATCTCCTTCATTTTCCTGGTGTTCCACCCCCACAGAGGGAGACCGTCCCCATGAACTGCATGATCAGGGCGCTGTCTGTGTGTGACTCTTCATTCATTGTTTTCAATTCAGCCATTGCTTCATCCAATGCCGTGTTTGCCAGGGTGCTGCCTTCTCAGGAGTGTTTGGAACTTCATAGTAAAAGACTGAGAAATTCAGTGGCAGGCCGAGTTGAACTGGGTGTGGAAGCTGCATTTCTTTCTTACTCACGTCAACTGTTTCCTGGTAAGCCTGCCAAGACTTTGCCACAGGGGTTTACTGTCGCCAGATGCCACCTCAGAATGCCACCTAAAATAATCTCCTTTCATTTTCAAGTTGAACACCTCACTTACTGGTTGTGTGGCATTGGGAATGAGGTAGTTGTCCGACGCCTCCAGAGCAGTGCTGCAGCTGTCCCGCAGTTCTGCCTCTGCGTTCTCAGGCCTCTCTGCTGCTGCTTCTCTTCCCTCTGTTTTCTGCTCAGTGCTGGAGAGGACACGCCAGGGAGAGCGTTCTTGCAGGCGACGGAGCGCAGGCCTCTGTCTTCACTGGAGAGTTCGCGCCCCGTTCCACGCCTGGCTGCGCTCGTATCATCATAGCGCTCAGCCTGCTGGGGAGCCTGGCGTTCTGTGCCAGCTCCCTGTTACCCGCTGTCAGTCCTGCGGGAAGACTGCGAGGCAAGGGGTCATCTTCCCGCCCAGTTCCGCTCCAGGGTCAGCGCGGTGTGGCTGCAGCTCCACTTCCGCTTATAGTTTTCTTTTTTGATTACATTTTGTCTTATAAGACATTCAGATGGCACCAAAGCCTAATCTATAAAATAAAGTCCATTCAGAGAATCCAGTTTATATTATCTGCCTCATCGCCTGTTCCTGCCCTCCCACATAGGTACAATTTTTATTAGTTTTGTTTCTCCTTACATTAGACATGTTAAATAGTAGGTATCTGTACATTTCTCCCATGTTTTATGATGTAATGTATCACGCTACCCCCATTATTCTTCACTTTGCCTTTTTTTAAACAATACATTTTAAAGATCTCTCTATAGTAGGATATAGCAGTGGCCCTCATTTTTGTTTTTTTATTTATTTTCCTTAATTTTTTATAATGCACGGTTCTCCATTGTGTGGATTTGACTAAGCCGAGGTTTCTTCAACTAGTCCCGAGTGGTGACCGCTTGTGTTGTTTTTCTAGTCTTCAGATATCCCAACAAGTACTGTAATAAATAGCTTTGTACAGAGATCTTATTTTATTTTTGCGAGCCTATCTTAAAGAGATTTTGCCAGGAATGGATTTGCTAGGTCAAAGGGCTAAATGCACATGTCATTTTGTTGAACACTGTCAAATCCACCCCCTGCCCAGGAACTTGGCCAGTCTACAATCCCAGCAGCAGCCCCTGGGAACGCCTGCTGTCCCACAGCCTCCCCCCTGCCCCCGCCCCCGCCCAAGGGCTCTGTCAGCCTCTGATGGTCATCCACAGATGGAATGTTTGCAACAGATGAAAGTGGTATTTTATTTGTCTAATTTCCATTTTTCTCACTCATTTCACTAGTTTTAAAGGGAGAACACAGGTAGAAATGCGAGAATTTTATAGATTTGGTGGGAAGTAGATGTTTGTCCCTGTGGAATCTATGCTCCATGAAGGCAGGACAGTGGGACAGTGTTTTGCTCACTCCTTGTACTTCCAATGCTGAGCCCAGTGTCTGACATGAACGAGGCACTCACCATGTACAATAAAATGAATGAATTAATTAAAGGATGAATAAAAGACAGAAGCTACCCTTTTTGCCCATTTCATAACTGCATTGAGGTATATTCAACCTTTTACCTTCCCTCCTCTTCTTACCTGTCTCTAATCTCAGACCTGTAACTAAGGAAGCCATTTGGAAGTCTAAGCTATAATTGTGAGTTTTAAAAAGAAGAGGAAGAAGTCAAGGCATGGGCTTGCCTAATGCCGTGTCCACATGGTTAGTAAGTTGTGTCCATGTAGGTGGGAGGAGGGAGTGGAGTAAGTGAGCAAATATTGACAGATACTGGAAGACTAGCTTAGCCAGGGAAGCCTTAGTGCTGAAAGGATGAACTGCGTGTTGAAGAACAATCTCCAGTCCATTCACAGATTCTCTGAGTTGATGGCACTCCTTGACTCTAGCTACCCGGCCGAGGCCAGAGTTCCATGCAGCATTCCTGATGTTTATCTAGCCTCTGCTTGGTCATCTCAGAGAACAAGGGGCAGTCCTGACTGCTTTGGAATGGATTAAGTCTAAAGGTTCTTTGACATACAGTTCTACAGATAAAATACCATATTTTGCCCCTGTATAGCGCACACCCATGGTTTTGGCCCAAACTTTCAGGGAAAAAAATCTTTCATTTTAATTTTTTCATTCAATTTTTATTTATTTACATTTAGAAACAAAACAGATTATCATATCCCAGGGTATTATTTTGCATATGGATATCGTTATTGCTTTTTGGAGTTACACTTTTAATGCATAAGCATAAATAAGAGAATTAAATACATTTATATAGATATGGAATTAGTATTACCCATGTATAATGCACATCCTTATTTTTCCCTCAAAAATTTGGACAAAATAGTGCACATAATACATGGCACTTTTATATAGTAGCTATCCTGCCATTTATATGTTATCATCCTCCATCCACCCCTAAACAGTTTCAATTGCCTTTACCCTTTCTTTAAATGACATGACCCTTCATATGGAAACTCACTCTTAAATGCCTTCCCAGCTAGACATCATCCACCCATTCAAAGTTATATATATTCCTTGACTATGTCAGCATTAAAAATTTCCACTTAATGAAAAAGTCATATACACAGTCAAAAGGCAAATGACGAGTCAGGAGAATATGTTCAAAATGTCTAAACATGACATGGTTTGAATATAGAAATTATACAGGGAAATTTTGCAAATCAATTTTTAAAAATATCAATTGATAAATTGGCAGAAATATGATGAATAGGTGATTCACAAAAGAGGAAATCCAAATGATAAGCAAATGAAGAAATGCTGTTACTCATTTAATTAGAAATATAAAATAAAAACAATAATGAGCTATGACTTTATCCTCATTGAACTGCAAATTGGATGACAACAGTCATGGCCAGACTGAGGGGATGCAGGACCCTCATGTGATGCTGGTGGGAGTGTCAATGAGGGCAGCCCTTCTTTAGAGGTACCCAGCAGTTCTTGGTCCAGTTCACTTGCCCTAGGGCCCAGAAGTCCATTTAGGGAATGCCTCCAGAGAAATTCTCACACTGGTCTCCGAGGGAAGATGCGTGAAGATCCTTGTCATCGCCTTGACCGGGGGCACTCCCACACTCAGGGGAGTGGAGAAATAAAGTGTGGTATGGAATACTATGCAGCAGTGAGAAGCTGTGAAGCAGAAGTGCAATTGATTCTTATCAATTGCAGTCATTCTGTTCTATAAAGTCACAGAAATTACTGAATTAGGGAATATTGTACCATTGCTCCCAAGGGAAGAAGATACAGGATTAGGTTTCTACAAGTCTCTGGTCACATTTTTGTCAAATCATCAATACGTACCCTTATGTTATGTGTTTTTTCATTTAAGACACCTATTAATCTGTATTGTTGATTCATTAATGTGGAACTCATTGCCAACAGCACTGTGACGCATGCCTGAGGAAGCTCATCTAGCAGATTTTACTGGAAAGCACGTGGCAGTCTTTGCTCACTTAGGAACACAAGACAGCACTTCAGCACCAAGCCTTGGGGGTCACTTTAAACAGCTGCAAAATGGTCACATTTATTGTATGAGAACTGAGACAAGAAAGCAGGTCATTACCTTGGTCCTTCTCAGCTGACAACACACAAGTAGTTACACAAATTTGTCATTGCTCTGAGTAGGTCCGCGAATGACAACAAAAGCTCCTTGAGTATTGACTTGGAGGTCATGCATAAATTTTAGTGAGTGGATGAATTTGAAAATACAGAATCCACAAATAATGAGGGTTGGTTATATACTCAACAATGTGGTTGGTTCTCACCACTTAGAACTGAATGAAGAAAACAAGAAAGAGAATCAGATACTAGTACAATATTGCTTATGTAAAAGTATAGACAAAGCAGCAATCCTTGCTTTTCAAGAACTCATACAAATGAAAGAATACACATTAAACCCATTCCAATGATTGCCTCCTGGGTGAGGGAGAACAAAAGGAGGAAATAAATGAACCAGCCAATACAAGGAGAGGCGGCAGTGCCAGGAACCGAGTGTGATTACTGACTCACTGCTCTCCGCAAGCGCCCTTCCTTCGTGCCGCCTTCACTCCCAGCTCTCCTCTCACAGCTCCCGCGGAGGCCTGGGGTTCCCGCTTTGTGTTAATCAGCTTAACAATAACCCACGGCTTTCGGACCCACTTTGCTTTATGGACTTTCCCTTCTGCGGGCTGAGATCCTTGAGGTCAGGAACTCTGTCTTTTCATTCATTCATTCATTCGTTTATATTTCTATCTCATTTCAAAAAAGGATTTGAGGCCACTGCCTATTAAGGCTGAATGTGTTTGCTGAGTGAATAAAGATATGTATATATGAATGAGAAAATGAATGGGTAATTTCTAGACCTTTTCTATCACACCCTGATCTCCTCAAGATAAGTCTCAGTACTACAGAGGGTGGGGTGTTGAGCACAAGAAGTTCTTCTGCCTCCGAATGAGGTACTCCCAGCTGATATACAAATAAGCATTGCATTCACTTTTGGACTGTTACTGATGATGTGTATTCAGTTTGCCATAAACTAGACCTTCCTTATCTTTTTCACATAAATCACATTGCTATTGTGCATTTGAGTGGCTGACATTTTTTAACCTGGATATTAATCTTTTAGACAGATGGATAGGCAGGCAGGCAGGCAGGCAGGTAAGCAGATAGATAGATAGATAGATAGACAGACAGACAGACAGATAGACAGACAATAGATAGATGATAGATAAGATAGATGATAAATGGATAAATAAATGGATGATGGATGGATGGGTGAATGGATAGACAGACAGATTGATTTAGCTTCAAGACATCAATTCAGAATATTAAATTAGTTTAAATCTTGTTGCTACCCTCTGACATACTGGCCTTTCTTCCCAGATATGTGTCACCTAGAAGTTGGTAAGAAAGACCAGGATGACAACACAGCCTTGCAACAGGCCACATTTTGCATTTAAGAATGCCTGTCTCTGTGAATTCTTGTAGAGAGGGGTGCCAATCTTCTGTTACTGTGACTGAATTCCTCTTTCTCTATTTCTCACACTTATCCTAAAGGTATCAAGAGAACTTTGTAAAATACCCACCCCTCCAGAAATTCAGATGTGCTTTCTCTCCATGAAATCCTTGGATCTACCAGCATAATTTTGCATTATTGAACCATGGACTGGGAAGCATATGTTACAGGTTGTACAACTCAGTACTTCACTGATGGGGAAATAGAAGGTGAGAGTACCCACATGAGTACTCTCAATGAGTCAATGAGTACTTACACTAGTCCCCACAGGAATACTCACAACAGGTACTAACCGTACCTGCACAAGTACTCACACGAGTGCTCGTACACCCAGGGCAGGCAGGTCGTCAGTGATGGTGTCTTGACTCAAAGCCTGGGCCCCTGACTCCACACACAGGGAGCTCTACAAAGTGAGCTGCCACTTCACAAGAGACCATGATCAGTCCTAGGGACTGCCCCTCGCCTTTGCGTGCATCCGTTACGTAAATCTACTCTGGGACGCTGTCGAGGCTTCATGTGACACCAAGAGAGCTGCAGTCCAGGGAGCGAACATCAAGGGCTTTAACTAAGCGAAGTCTCTGGACTAGACATATTATTTTTCAAGATAGAAAACAACCCATCTGTGTGATCCTGTAAAGATGGGGGACAGTCTTTTTGGAAAAGCCTGAGAATGATTTCTGGAGAGATTAAAACTGAGTGGACTTCTTTGAGGAATGGGAAAGGTTTTGATAGAGAGAAAGAAAGTCCCTTAAAGTTGGGGAAATCGGAGGGAGCAGTTCAGCACTGAGTACGTATGTTTAGGACAAGTACAAGGGGCAAAAGGACGGTATTGGCTCACCTGACTGGAAAGGCCAGGGCTCTGGCAGGACAGCTAGATCCAGAGACTCTAAAGATATTGTGGGCGTGTTTCTTCCCGTCCCTCAGCGCTGCTTAGCTGCCACGTCCTTCCTCAGGAAGGCTCTGCCAGAGACTGGTAACAACTATCATGAGTCCAGTGGGGACAGAGTGATTTTGTTTTTGTTTTTAGTTTTTAGGTTTTTTGCTAATAATTCCAAAATTGTCCCAGGAAGGGCTCTCAATGGCCCCCTGAATAGGCTTGCCAGATTTAATTAATAAAAATACAAAAAGGCCCATTAAATTGGAATTTAAGATCAACAATGAATAATTTCTTAGTATAAGTATATTCCATATAATTTGGAGGACATGTACAAGAAATTGTTTATTTACCTAAAATCCAAATTCAACTTTGAATCAAATTAAATAAGCATTCTATATTTTGCCTGGAAACCCTATCTCTTCACCAGTCCACGTGGCCAGGCAGATGAAGAGTGTATTTGATCCACCTTGGGACACGTGTCCATACTGTGGATTCCAGGAGTGAGGTCTCCCTATCCCAACCCCATGGACTGGGAGTAGGGAATGGTCACTGGCCAGATGCCTTGCCACGGAGGGGTTGCATGTTGGGCAGACAAAACAACAGATGCTCGTTATAACTTACTCCACGAGCAGCAAGAAGACCAAGATAAAAGGGAAAACGGGGCTCAAACAAATGAGTCTATCTTCTGTTACTCCCAATAATGCTGGGACTTTCCCATCTGATTTTTCTGGGTCCCCTGCTACAGGTCCACTAGACTGTAAGCTCCTAGAGAAAAGGTCTGTGTGTTTCTTGTTCACCACTGCACCCCTCCTTGCTGGGCACATAGAAGAATGTCAATGAAAAATTATTGAATGGCTGAATGAATGAAGCATTACGTGCCCTTTATACTTACTCCTTGGGCAAATTTAATTATTTCCATTAGATGGGATTCTTTGCAAGAGAACTTCAGAATGATTTCACATGCACATCGAGGATTCTTTCGTAACAACAGCAATGCTAGCCTGCGGTTCTCCGGTGCCATACGCCGCGTATCTGCGGCTCTCACTCAGAGTTCTTTGAAAAACTCATAAATTCCATGTGATAATATCTCTGCAAGAAAGAAGAGCATTGTTCCATTTTACATATAATGGAGCTGAATCACCAGCGGCTGAGTCATTCCATCGAGATTACTAATGCAGTGGGCAGAATCTGGCAGTTTGGGAACCCCATTTTGAGCTTGTTCACCATATTCCTGAGAACTCTGTGTGTTTAGAATCATACTTGTATTTGCTCTCCAAAAATGCAGTATTTAAACTTAGAAAAAGAGCTGACTGTTCTATTAAAAGGTAGGAATATTTTCTGAAGGCAGATTTAAAACACAAAGGAAAAGGAATTAGAGGAGAAGTCAGCAGATTTGGGGCTCAGTGCTGGCCTTACCTGTCGTCTCAGGCTTCCTCCTGAGACAGACTAGGGACAAGAGTTCCTTCCCTCGTGACAGCTGAGGGCCCATAGGTACCTGACACTTCACAAAGTGTCTCAATGCCATCCTAGGCCAGAAGTCTCCCTGGGACTGCACAGGGACCCTATCTCAGGGGCAGTGTTCACATCATGGTCATCACAGGTTATAGTCACTTTCTGACAAGTGGAAATGAAAAGTCTTGAGGAAAAAGTATCTTGTTCTAATTTGCTCCAAAGCTTGATTTGTGCCCCCAAAGCCCTCTTTGTCCTGGTAAGGTGTTATAATCCCCATTTTCCCAAGGAGGAAATTTTGACTCATTAGATTTTTAAACCAATGTAAAATAGAGTAACTGGCAGGCATGGGATTTAAAGCTAGAGTGGTCTGGTTTCAAAGTCCTGAGTTCATTCCACTGCCCCAGACCTGCTTCCCAAAGGAGTTGTGGGGAAGGAATGAGGTGGTGCGGGTGAACATGGCGGGTTTTCCCTAGAACACCATGCAACGGGGTGAATGACTGTCACCATTCACCTCAGAACAGGAAGGTTGATGTTAATGTGAGCTTCTTCTGATGGAGGGTGAGCCATCATGCTATGTGGCCTTTGAGAAGTGTCTCGGATGCTTTGGTAGCCATGGTAAAAGCATGCACAGTAAGCGCTGAGATGGCAGACAACTGGGGCTGTATCCAAGTCAGATAAGGTTGACAGAAGAGGATTGACGGCCACGGCTGGTTCCATGCGCTATGTCAAAGGCATACATGTTTGCCCTGCTCCTGTCTCTTCAGGTCCCACCTCTCTGGGGACCATAAAGGGTTTAGGTGTTCAGCTATTCAGTTTTGGTGGCCCCTTGTCCCTCCTAGCCTCTCCTTCATGGTGCTCCATCCTGGCCACGCACACTCCAGTGCTCCTGCCGCTCACATGTTCTGCCCACCACAGGGGTGCTCCAAGCCTGTTCCCTAAGGCACTCTGGGTCTTCCAGATTAAGACTTAGAAACTCCACAGGCTATTGGTATTTCTTTTATGAGCAAGGACTTCAAGCCTGTAAGCAATATTTACTAATATTCCTCAGAGACAGAGTGGAGGGAGACATTCACAGGGTCAGCTTCTGCCTGCAGCAGTATCTGCTGCCCAAGCCCAGAAACTAAAATGATGATCCCTCACCCAATTCTGGTCAACAGTCGTAAACTTTACCAGGCTGACCATCACTCAAAACTAAAGGCCGGGACAAGGGATATGGCCACAGGCAGTCTTGAAGGTTGCACACAGTTTGAAAGTGGGCTCCCACATCCAGCTCTGAACAGACAGGGCTGCAGGCCATGGCCTTACAGCAGCATGCCCGTGCCTGCATGGGCACACAGTGGGTGCATGATGAATGGCTGTGGAACTGAATGCTCCGGATGCATTAAAAGGGGAGCTATTATCAAAGAAACCCCATCCATTCTGAATCATACAACAGAAAAGGGGGTTTATTTTAAATTTTCAGGGCTATTTTTGGGAGCCAGTGAAGTTGAGAACAAGACGTGGAACAGTCCCACCTCCACTGTGGCTCTAAGCAGTCCCTGGGTCCCCCTCTTCTTAGTAACTCAAAGGAGCTAGAGCCCATGGTCTCCAAACTAACCCTGCATGCTGTCACACTGAGTTTAAAGTTGTTAAAAAATACAGACATATGTGCATATTGATATTTTCCTGTGTAAAGTAGTTCAATTAACCCCTTTAGACAACTCTCACAAAAAGATGTTTGAAGTGACCCAATGGCTTTTGTCTTAGCACACTCTGGTGGAGGCATGGTGGCCTGGTGGACAGACCCATCTGCCTTCTAGCACCTTCTCTTAGACCAACCAAGTTCATGTTGGGCAAGTACCTCACATCTCTGAGTCTCATTTTCCTCATCTTCAAAACTAAGAATGGTTGGATTATAAGAACTCTGAGGGTAGTTATTACTCATTTTATTTATAAGCGGGACCCTCTAAAATGATGTGACTGGGTTTTGAGAGCATGGTCCCCATCCTCCTTCTTCCAAAGTTAGGAGTGAGGAGCAGACCCCTGGTTGAGCACCCAGGCTACACAGGAACAGGGCCAAGCGCTGGGGGAATAAACCAGGACCCAAGCGTGTGCAGAGGGGAGCTTCCTAGGAACCACCAGAAGTTTTTTATTTTTATTGATTGTCACTTGACCAGTTAAGAGCTGGGGCGGCCCTCCCTTGGCACGGTCTGGGACCTCTAGTTTCCTGACTCGTGCAAGAAAGAATTTAAGAATGAGTGTAAGTGAGAGCAAAAGTGAGTTTTATTTATGTCGAGAAACAGAGGCTAGGATGCAGGTTCCTGGAGAAAGGCTCTGGGGTGAGCCCGGGAAGAGCTGCTGCCACCGCTGCTCCCTGGTTGCAAGTCTCACGGGCTCCACAGTGAAAGAGGCGGAAGTACGTGTCCAGGTGAACCTGAGCGAACCCCAGAGACAGTTACGCACAGGTCAGTCTGTCCTTGGGGTTTTAAGTATTTGCAAGGGCGGATTGTTTCTAAGCTTTATGGCATGAAATTCCGACTCCGCCTTGGGGATGGGGTCTTGTTTCTAGTACAGTCCATTCCAGAAGTCTCGCGGTGCTCGCCCTCAGGCCCTCCCTTCTCGCGGTGTCGGTTTTCATTATGGCTGTCTAATGAGCTTTGGGGTGTTTTCTGGCCAATTTTTCCTCCATCTTGGATTGATCTGGTGTTAGCCAGTCCTCACTGTTTACTTCTGTGACCACCACAGGAGCTTCCCGCGGTGAACTGTTTCCTTTGGCACGCGGGGAGGTGGGGGCTCTGGTGAGAGGACCCAGCTGCTTATCAGCGTGTGACATCCACTCCTACTTCCTCATCCTATTCCTTCCTCATTCCTATCGGGATTTTTTCCTAACTTATTTCTGTCCTACCTCAGTGTGAGAGCCAGTTCCTGCCTCAAAGTGAAATATCATAAAGGAAGAAATAAGTGTTTCGGAGGTCAAAGAAGGGATAGACCCAGCCCCAGCGCTTCAGGTACTTCCTGCCCCAGAATAATAGAGAAAGGGGCTGTTTCGTGGGTATGCCTGCTTTCCCAGAGAGAGCTTAAATTCTTTGTAAAGTGCCATATTCCGATGAGGAAGATGCTGTTACTGAAAAGAAGGCACACAACACCTGTAAACTAGGAATAGAGAGATGTAATGAAAAGATTTGAAACTCCTAAGTGAAATCAGAGGAGACCAAACAGGAGCAGACTCCAGAGAGCAACCAAGGAGGCAATGAGGGACGCTTTGAGGAGCAGGAGCAGACCTGGGGCGCTGAGTCCTGTGAGACTCAGGCACCGTCTCCCTGCTTCAGTTAAATGTCCTGAGCAAGGGAACTTCCTTGAGACCCTAAAGGCAAATGAGAGGAGAAAGAAGTGTCCTGGGTTCATTCCCCAAGTGCTGCTGCTGAGGGAAACCCCGAGCAGGGTAGCTGCCTGGGGAAGGAGGGGTACAGGGAGAACCCCAGCCTTCCCAACTAGTTACTCACAAGTGCCACCCAAGGGAGCAGCTTCCCTTGTCATCAGCTCTAATGTGGCATTCTTATTTTTGAAAGACTTTAAAATACTATTTTTACCCAGAGCACATTTTTTTCTCCCAAAAGAACAAAAGGATCACAACCCACATGCTCCTCAAGTGAGCAGCCCTGAGAAAAGGCAAGGCTCAGATTTACATACTGAGGGCGGCTCTACCCCCACATTCCCACCCTCTCCCCAATCCCAATAAACAACAGCGAAAGGAAGGGCATGGACTTAGTACTGCCAACCCTCCTGAAAAACACGAGCAAAAATGGTACAAGTAATGAATGATGAAGCTTCATGGCCAACAGGATTGTCAGGAGTAGCTTGGGCTGTGAACAATGAGTGTTAGAGTCCCAGAATGGGAGGGGCGCGCACACACACACACACACACACACACACACACACACGCACATACACACGCCATAGCCTTGTAGCCTGGTTTATTTCACCACAAAAAAATTCTGTTCTGCTCTTTCATATTTTATATTTCCAGTGTTCCAGAAAATTTTCAAGAGAGGTAATTAAGTTTTGGGTCTTTCAGCAGTTTAGGAAAAGCTAAAACTTCCACACACTTTTTTTTTCCTTGACTTCTTTTTCCTCCAAAGGAATCTTGTTCAAAAACATCAATACAGTATTTTTCTTGTCCTCCTACATGACCAGATTAAAGTTTGATATTGGGAGTACTTATCTCTGATGTGTGTGCGTATATGAGAGAGAGAGATAGAGAGAGAGAGAGAGAGAGAGAGAGAAAGGGATGTAACTATATATATTTGGGGGTTTTTTAAGAGAAAAATGTGCTGAAAACCACACAACGTCCCACAGTCTGTCTTAACTTTCTGAATTTCTTTTAAAATGGAAAATATTAAGAGTATTACTCACACATTCATTTTAAAAGTGGAAGGCAAAGAGGGAGTGGTGATTCATTCCAGCACTGAGACTGAGAACAAGCCAGTGCTGGAATGACTTCTCTCAGGCCTTTGAACTCTGGGTGAGACTTGGTTTCCCCAGTGGGAGCTGCTCGTGGGGCATCTCTGCCCCCCATGCTGGCTCAGGTCTCACTGTCCCCCGGTCGCCTGCCCCTGCTCTCCTGGCAGATGGTGGATGGTGCTTGGCTGACCTTGCACGTGACCGATAGGGTGCTGTGGCTCTGTGTAGGCTGCTCTCCAGGCACCTGCTTGATGCACCCCGGGAGATCCTCTCAAAGGTCACAGGAACCTGGGGCTTTGGGGATCGGAGCCACAATCCTCTGATGAATGTCACAGTCCTCAGTACCACTTTCCTCCCGCACCATCCCTGATGCCCTTGAACTTCCTGCCCCCACAGCACTTAAAACACAGAAACAAAAAAGGCACTGAAAATGCATGGAGAAAAAAAGATGTACAGTTTAAGAAAAAACCATTATCAGATATTTGCTGCAGAGGAAAAAAAAAATCTAGGTAATGGTCCTTGGAGCAGGTCCTTGAAGTTTTTGTAAAGAAAGATCTCTCTACAAGGGGAATATTAAACAGCTCTGTCAGTCCCAGGCAAAGTAGGTTTGCTAAATAAATGGGCAGTTAATGGCCCCAAAGATAAACACCACTCAGACAAGAGTTGCTAAAAAGCTGGCATTTGAAAAGAAGGTTTTTACTTTAGGAAAGAGAAAATGAAGTTAAAGGATCAAGTATCAGGTAAGAAATATCCTTTCTCAGGTTCTAGCTCCAAGTGCCAGATTCTGAACTCCTGCTCTGCCACTTAGGGCTGAAATCCTGCCTTGTAAATCACATTACTTAAAGAAATCACAACTTCCTCTTTAAGTGCCTGGTTTTTAAAGGGTTAATCCACTTCTCACTTTTTATTTTCAATGAAATAAGATCCAGGTCTCTCTTTCTTTTTTAAAAGATTTTATTTATTTATTTTTAGAGAGAGGGGAAGGGAGGGAGAAAGAGAGGGAGAGAAACAGCAATGTATGGTTGCCTCTCACGTGGCCCTCACAGGGGACCTAGCCTGCAACCTAGGCATGTACCTTGACTGGGAATCGAACTGGGACCCTTTGGTTCCCAGCCCGCCCTCAGTCCACTGAGCTACACCAGCCAGGGCTCTTTCTTTCTTAAATTGGGATAACTTTTCAAACACATAATAGACATTTGGAAAGATTGTATATAATTACAAAGTAATGTGATTTCAAACAAAATCTTCTAGGAACATACCAAGTCCATAGATCTGAGACATTTGCTTATTGGTTATTTGTTCACAGGCAAAGACAATTAAACTAGAGCTCAACTTCAAGTTCATCAGCACACTTACTAACTGTGGTTTTGGTTTGTAAATTTATTCCTGATGTTAACTATTTAGGTAGGATCTTTTTTCTGACCGTTTCTGATCAGGAACTACTGATTTTCACCAGGGAGTTCTGATTTCTACAAATGTTTCTTTTTTCAGCTGCGAAGGTGAGCGGAGGAGGGCCTCATCAATGCCCGTGGGCTGCATCCCAGAGCAGCATGGGCCCATCTTCCCACTGGTTAACCTGCTTCCTCCACAACACAACCTCCCCTCCATCCTGGGAGTGCGCTTGACACAAAATTACTCCTTGTCACCACAGTGTCGCTAGAATGGTCTCCATGCCAACCCCTGCTCTGTAGGCCCCTGGGAAGCAGAAGGCAGGTATGAGGCATCTTTATTCGTCTTGGCCTTCACCATCCCTCCTCCCAAACTGTCCAATGATGAGCTGGGCCCCCTGCCCCTCTGACATCCTTCTTTTCAGCAGGCTTGGACAGCAAGAGTGAACCAGAGAAAGGAGCCACTTCCCTTCCCAGCCTCAGTCTGTCTCATGCCCTCGGCTCTGCTCCCTGTGCCTTCTCCAGGAGGTGTACATTAGCCACACTAGAATCTGGGGCCAGGCAGGGGTTCCCTCTTTCTTCTGCCTCTAGAACCAGGAAGAGACACCCTGTTGTCTTGTCTTACAGGCAAACCATGTTGCCGGAGTCCTCGCTCTCCCACCCCTACCATTCCTATTATGGCCTCCATACTGCTTTTGGGGTTTAGACCATTGGCTCCATCTGGCCCCTCAATCCCCCTACTACATTGTATTACCCTCTGCCTGCCTCCCACCTGGAGGCTGGATGCCCCCAAGCCCCACCCCCTCCAGGGCTGCTTATCTCCTTCCTGAGAGCGCAGCACTGCTTCCCTGTCAGCACCTTCTCAGGTTGTCCCAGGGAGACCCTGTCTGCCTCACATTCGGGTCTTGACCTCAGCTTGAAGTCCCGCCCCCACCCACTGTGCTCTTCACTTTGATGGGACTCTTTTTCTCTATTCTGGAATTCCTAGGCCACGAATTTGTCAGAATTACCATGGCAGTGTGCTCTGCCCTGCCCAGCTGTACGTCTGGAACCAGCTGTTTCTCTGAAGTTGGATGACTTTCCCTGACTCGGCCTGAGGAGCAGCTGTCTCATTCCCTCCCTGTCTGCCGTGGGGCAGGGGGAGCCACGGGGCTAGAGTTAGAACACATCAGTGCAGCCCGAGACTGGGAGGTAAAGGCCCAGCCACCTGGCCATTTGAGAGGTCAAGTTCCAGGCTCTGTGAGCCTCCTCCAAATTTCTGCAGTAGCGGTATCCTGGGATGTTCCCAGACCAGCTAGCACAGGGCTGTTGATGAGGCCACCTGCCTAGCATGCTGGTCACAACATGCTTCCTCTGACAGCACTGGCATTCACACCTAGTGCTCCAGGTAGCCCGATGCACAAGTCCTTTCATATCCACTCCTCAGTAGAACACGTTCCCTTTCCATTGTGAAAGAGATGATACCATAGTGTTCCGATTAACTGGTCACTGTTGTCCATGGCAACAGAGCTGCGTTGGATATGCTGTTTGGTAAGTAGCGTGTGCTTGACTTTTGTGGCTGTGGGCTGATTGCACCTGGGGTAGGGCTGGCTCCTCTCCCAGTGGACCTGAATGTCCACATGGAAACTTGGCCAACATCCACAGAGAAAGAACCTGAGAACATCTGCAATCATGAAAAGGGAAGAAGGGGAACAGGCTGTTATGAGTATTTACTAAGTGCCAAGTTAAGGTCTTACATGCATCCTCAGGTAAAGTCCTGAGCTGCTTAACAATGGGATACAGTCTGATAAATGTGTCATTAGGCAATTTTGTCATTGTGCAAACATAGAGGCACTTACACAAACATGGACAGTGTAGCCCACTACTGTAATTGTATGTGCCATACTTGCACAGGACTGGCTGGTCAGTAGGTCTGTTTACACCAGTGTCACCACAAATACCTGAGCAATAGGTTGCACTATCACATTAGGATGGCTATGACATCACTAGCTGATGGGAATTTTCAGCTCCATTATAACCTATGGGACAACTGTCCTATATATGGTTCGTTGTTGACTGGAATGTCATTACAGGGCCACATGATTCTAATCATTTTCACCCCCCAACAATCCTCTGAGGTAAATATGCTTTGCTCATTTCACAGGTGAGAAACCCAAAGTTCAGGAATAATTCAGCATCCAGTGCAAGGGTTCGGTGCTGACTCTGCACTGCCCAGCTATATGCCTGGGGCAGCCAATGGGTGGTACAGCGTCTGGTAAAACCAGTCCTTCAGAGTCCAGTGGCCATGACACCTCACCACACCCACCATGAACCGAGACGTTGCATGGGCACGGTGCTCTTGTCTTTGCTTCTCCCCCAGCGCCAGTGCTCCAAACCATGCAGGGGCTTTCCAAAGGCCAGTTATTATCAAGGGCTAGAAGATACCTGGTTTCCGCACATGGCTGGCACTGTAACTTAGATGCATCAGGAACTTCATCACACACAGAGACTTCAAACCACAGATGTCACCAAGGGGAGGTTAAAGATGAGGAAGTGGACACAGCCATAGAAGCCATGAGAACCTGGGAGAATGCTGGAGGCCTCTGGAACCAGTCGGATGGCAGTTATGACTCTGCATTTCCCAGCACTGAGCAGACGGTGTCACAGAGTGTGCCTGTGAAAAGTGTGGAGTCACACTGGAGAATGTTGCCCACGGTGCCTGGGCATCCTGGATTGAGGCAATAGCAATTAGGACAGAAATGGTAGGATTAAGAATAGTAGAAAAATGCAATGTTTGCACTCTACCCCCAGGACTCAACTTTGCCCGTTTTCAGACAGAGCGACTATGAGAAGACTTGTACTCCAGGAAAGACTAGAACAGGGCTGATCTGGGTGGACAGAGAGGCTGGCATCATGAGTCAGCCACAGAACCAGCATGGCTAACCCGGAGAGAGGACAGAGAAAGGGGCAAGAGCAGAATCACTCCTCAGGTACCTCAGGGTTTCAGCAGGAGAGCAATGGCACAGTCCAAGTGGAACTAGGGAGGCTTCAATCAGGCTCTACCAAGATGTGAGTGGTGAGGGGGCGCCCAGTTCAGGTGTTGGCCACAGCGGGAAGTCAACATAAGCATTTTCCTGGAAGCTGCTCAGAAACGCAGAGGTAGGGGAAGAGTACACTCCCTGCCAACGGCAGCCCATACATGGAGAGGGAACAACACCCACCCAGCTCCTGTCAGTGCCTCCCATGGGCCAAAGCCAGTGAGTGTTGGAGGTCTGATGGGACCGAGGGATGCAGTTCATTCAGATCAGCCTCCCAGGGCATGAGGAAGGGCAGGGGAGGGTGGAGGATGGGCCAGTACTTTCAACAATTTGTCTGTGCTTGGCCTGAAGCTAGAAAAAGGCTGGCTGCTCACAGACTTGGTACTCCTGCCTAGTGAAGAGTCAATTGGCTATTTAAGAAAAGAGGAAATTGTTATACAATTGCAAACTGTAACAGGTCACATAAAGGGAAAGGATAAAATGTGCTGAGACCCAGACCAAGTTGTCAGGAAATTGTGCAGAAAGACACCACTTTGAGGATGGATAGGATTGGAAGGATATGTAAGTCTTTTATCCACCTTGAATTTACTTTTGTGTATGGTGTAAGTTGGTTTGATCTCCAAAATATATAAAGAACTCACACAACTCCACTCCAGGAAGACAAACAACCCAATTTAAAAAATGGGCAAAGGACCTGAACAGACATTTCTCCCAGGAGACATACGGAGGGCCCAGAGACATATGAAAAGATGCTCAGCATCACTAGCCATCAGAGAGATGCAAATTAAAAACACAGTGAGATATCACTTCACACCAGTCAGAATGGCCATCATCAACAAAGTAACAAACAAGTGTTGGAGAGGATGTGGAGAAAAGGGAACCCTAGTGCATTGTTGGTGGGATTGCAGACTGGTGAAACCACTATGGAAAATAGTATGCAATTTCCTCAGAAAACTAAAAATGGAACTGCTATTTGACCTGGCAATTCCACTGCTGGGATTATATCCTAAGAACCCTGAAACACCAATTCAAAAGAACCCAATGTTCATAGCAGCACAATTTATAATAGCCAAGTGCTGGAAGCAACCTGAGTGCCCATCAGTAAATCAGTGGGTCAGAAAAACTATGGTACATTAACACAATGGAATTCTATGCAGCAGAAAGAAAGGAGTTCCTACCCTTTGCAACGGCATGGATGGAACTGGAGAGCATTATGCTAAGTAAAATAAGCCAGGCAGTGAAAGACAAATACCATATGATCTCACCT
This sequence comes from Micronycteris hirsuta, assembly GCA_004026765.1. NCBI lineage: Eukaryota > Metazoa > Chordata > Mammalia > Chiroptera > Phyllostomidae > Micronycteris > Micronycteris hirsuta. The sequence continues at coordinate 45,994 of PVJI01009499.1, read as the reverse complement.
TTAAGTGGAACGTAATCAACAAAACAAACAAGCAAGCAAAATATAACCAGAGACATTGAAATTAAGAACAAATTGACACTAACTAACCAGAGGGGAGGTGGGAGGGGATAATGGGGGTAAAAGGGAGAAGGGTTTTCAGGAACAACTATAAAGGACACAAGGAAAAAATAAAAAAGGGGTAGGATCAAGGGTGGGAATCGGGGATGGGTGAGGTGGAGGGGAGTGATGGGGAAAATGGAGACAACTGTACTTGAACAACAATTTTAAAAATGTGGGGAAAAAAAGGATTGGAAGGATATGTGGGAGCCACTTTAGGTGAAGGGATGGAGGATCGGGCTGGTGGAGGAATATGTCCTGAGCAAAGGCTCTGAGAGGTGGGTGAGGGCTGGCCACACTTGGCTTTGCAGGAATATGGTTTGAACCATGAACCCTGAGAGGCCGTTAGGCAGGAGAGGGAGTTACGAATGTTTTTAAAGAATCAAGCTGGCTACAGAGTGCAGACAAAATTGGAGGCCAGAGGTGGACTAAGAGACCAGGAAAGAGACTGCTGCAGCAACCACAGCAGAGGTGACGGTCGCCAGGATTGAAGCCAGGGCAATCACTTATTACTCAGTCATTCACTCACTTAGGACTTAGTGTGTTCCAGGCACTGGTCTAGGCCTGTTGACGGAGCAGTGAACAAGACAGATGAGGTTTCTACTCTCATGAAGCTTATATTCTAGTGGGGAAAGGTTTGACCACGGCTAGGGAAAACAAGTGGGTGGTATCCAGACATACTTGAGAGGTCAAGTCAACGGCACTTGGACGTGGGGTTAGAGCACTGCAAGTATGGAGGCTGACACCCAGATTTCTGGCTCACACTACTGGGAGAATGGGGGTGCCATTCACAACTAGGGATTCTGATGGAGAACCAGCCCTAGGTTCTGTGTCAGACACGCTGGATTTGAGTTGACTTTGCCATATGCTGCCTTGCACAGCAGCTGTGACGCTTAAATGGGATTGTCTTCAAGTGTACCACACTGAGTCTGGTATTAAGTGCTCAGTAGAGGTTAGCGACTCTACTCCTATCTGTAGAAAACTCCAAGTAAGAACTATTTATTAGAGGATTAGCAAATGGTGGTGCCCGAGTGGTTGGACCAAATGACTTCTGTTTTAGTTGGGAGGATTAAGGAAGCAGCCTCTGAGATGTTGGAGAAGAGAATCATGGGTGGAAGAAAAAAGGAAGGGGCCTCCGAGAAAAGCAGTGTGCAACTTACAGGGCAGACCTGAAAGCGTGGAAGGTGGGACTACTGATCTGGCCTTGTGTTGGGTAAGAACTTTTATGGTCATTTTTTCCCCCTTGTAGTATCTGAGGGAGCCAGCTTCTGCCCACGGACTGCCAGCCTTGGCTTGTGGGTTAAAATAGGGTGGCCCCTAGACTGCATGAAGCCTAGTTAATCACCTTCCCAGGTGTACAGGCCATGGCAGTGGGTGGGGGATGCCTTGGGAACAAATGATTTTGGCTGGCATACCTGTGCTTTGTACAGTACTGAACTTCTCAAGTTCTCAAACGTTCATATGTTCATTCAGTTTTTATTGAGCAATTACTATGTACTAGAAACCATGCTAACCAGAGGGACTAACACAAAACAGAGGAAGTGTACACAGGGGGAAGATGAGAAAGAGGAGGGAGGTGATATTTTACCCATTGTCTTTGCTGGCCTATTGACTGGAGCTTCAGAAAGGGCAGAGGAGAATACACCCGAGGCATAAAAGCCCACGGCAATATTAGTATTGATGTCAGTTTTACTTTTATGTACATGGAAATAGAATCAAGGGTGTTTGATTCTATAATTTTCTATTTAAGCCTTTAGAGATGGTAGCATCAGGACATGGTGGATACCCAGAGAGCCGTGCATGAGATTCAATGCTAAAAGCATTCTCTGCACAGGCAGGCTGACACGGGGTACATTGGCTGTGAATTCCTTTTTATTTTTCCTCCATTCTTTTACACTGATTTTTAAAAATTGACTTGAGAACTGTACAGAAAAAGAATCTTAGCCAAGGTTGTATATTTGAAAAAGATGCCAAATCACTCCCCAGGGAGAATTATAATTCAGTCCATTGCAGACTTTATGCCTAGAAGCAAACAAAGTAAGTAGTTTGTTGCTAAGGAGATTAATTAGTTAATATTTATAAAGGGCTTTAAAGGTAAAAAATTCTCTATAAATGTAAAGTATTATTAACATCACCAGTAGTTCCACTGCTTTTATATTTTGTGGAAGATCTGTTCTTTAGCCTGGTTATAGATTGTTATGGTGAAAATGAAAAGGAGGAGAACAGCAGGAGTTCACAAAAGAATGCAACCCACTGGGTTTTATTTTAAAGAAATTTCCAGAACTGAAGAAGGCTTTCTTGACATCTCATCCAAAATATGAATACGTGTTTTACAATTCTTTTCATTTTATATGTTGACATCACTTCCCCTGCCTCCTGCTTCGTCCTGCTTTGTCTGGGCAAGCAGATAAGGGTTTTGAAAACTGGGTCTTGTGGAAGGAGAGGTGGCCATGGTCTCCTGTTGAATGTGAGATACCCAGAGAGGACATATAAATTGTACAGACCAGAAGGGATGTGACCCTCCTCACACACAATTCTGGCTGGTGTGAAAATGAGGTCTTAGGGCGCGGCTAGTGGGGCTGGCTCCCCTCACTGTCACATGTAACGCACTGCAGGGTTTGGTGACAGCCAGGTGTGGCCTGGATAATTCCCAAGGGCTTTGGACCACGAATCATTTTTTTTTTTTTAATTAACATAGTAACTAAAGTGAGTCAACTGGAGGGTTTTGACTAGAGTCAACTAGATGGCCTTCTTAGGAAGCCTCTGGTTATATCAAATACCAGTTTAAATACTAAAGCATTGAGTCAAGGTCCCTGGGGATGTAAGGTGGCACTGATAGGGAAGAGGCAGAGTGTGGAACAGTCTCAGAAAGGTATATCTACCTTCAGCAGTAGGAGCCAACCACCTGTAATTCTGAAGGATGGCCCTGGAGTAGAAGATGAAAGATAGATTGGTCCAGCTATAGGTGACCACTACCATTGCTATCTCCTCTGTGATGTGCCCAGGCACGTCTCTGTTATCAAGCACATATTTTGGGCCTTTCTCTTACAGAGAAAAATAAGATTTTGCTGCCTTCTATGGTATATAAGCATAACACAATAGCCGATGGAAAAGGAAAAAGGTTTTTTTTTTAACACAGTGACCAATTTGGGGGAATGGGGGTTCCCTTGCTCCAAGCCATTCTATTCTGCAGAACACAGAAATCCCCTTGTTCCCAAAAAGACTGAACTGCAAATCCATGCCCAGAGAACACTCCTCCGTTCTTATCTGTGCCCAAGGCTGCTACACGGATGGGTCTCCAACTCTCCGGCTCCATGCTCTCTCCTTCTCTGGAGCGCGCACTTGTGAGGCCAGCATCTCCACTGCCCCACCGCAGCTTCCTCTCTCTCCTGGGCCTGGGGTGCTCTGCCAGATCACTGCAGATGGTTGTGCTAGGGTCTCAGTCTGCTGGACCCTGGCACCCAGGGCTGCTTGCACCCCTGGGACCAGTGAACTTTCCCAGCCCACATGTCTGTGTGCTGCTCTCAGGGTGAGAGAATGGGAGCAGTCCAGACCCCGTGCCATGTGGCGCAGGGCCACAGTGTCCCAGCCAAACTCGTCACTGGTGAGATGCACATGCCACCTGAGCCTGCTCCAGACCATTTGAGCAGGACAGTACAAGAGCTGCAAATAGGGCCCAACATCCCACAGGCCCACTACTGGCAGGGCACACACCCTGCATGCACAACTCAGCCTTCACATGCGGGCTCCCAACCGCGCGATTGAGAGGAATACAAAAAGAGAAGAGCTTCTACAGGCCCTCCGTTTTAAATCTTTCCCCTGAAATCCTATGCACTGTAGGCGTGTCTAAATTCCCAGCCAATATGAGCCAATGTCCACCATGAGCATCAGTCTGCACTCTGTCTGTGTTCCCTCTCCAGCCGCCGTGATCTGGAAGTGGGTAGGAGGGTTTTCTAGCTGCATGGGAACACCACGCCTTTGCCTGGCATGTGGGGTCACCTTGTCACACATGTGTCGTGATCTTTTCTAGTCCCATTCATGCTGTGTGCAAACAGTGTCATGAGCTGCATTAGTAGTTTACTTTTCCCTGGCGATATGGAAGCCTATCAAACCCCAGTTCTGCTTTCAATCCTGGGCTGCCTTTGACACTTCCCAACTCCTCTCGGGGGTCCCTCCCTTCTCCAGGGAAGGCAGGCTCTTTCCCTGGCTGCTGTTTCAATCCACTGCCTTGGGATTTCCTGCAACCCCTCCCCTCTGTCGGGGAGTGCAGCCTCTTGCTGATTCGGGTTTTGCCCCACTCCCCAGCAATCTGGCCAGATTCACACCCATGTTACATCTCTAGGTGTTTCTCACCAGTCCACACCCTTTGGGAGGCTCAGAGGGAGCCCGGATAAAGATGTACGTCAATGAGAGTAGTAGGTAAGCAAGAGTGGCGAGATGACGGGAAGCAGAGATGTTACACAGGATGCTCTGGTTTGGAACTAACCTCTCTCAAGTCTCCAGATAAGATGCTGGCTGATAAGAGGCCCGTGTACAAAGCTCGCTGGCCAAGTTTTGAGGATCCATATTTGCTGATGGAAAAGTGTATGAGTACAAGAAGCCATATGACTGAACGTTCTCAAACATTCTCTGGTGTTTTGTGAATTCTGCACTACTGAAGCCTGCTCCTCTAGGTGTTACATCAGCCCAAGGAAATGTGCTATTTTTGGAAATGTGGTGGAGCCTTAGGCATTTTCACAAATAAAACTTTTTTTTTAAAATACCAGGATCATTTAGATTGACATAATCGAAAAAAATCATGATTGAAAAGCCAGCCACCACCCGTGGTTTTTCTGCAGATGGTAGAACTCTCTGGCTGTCTTTTAAAGATGGTTGAGATAAGAACCAAGATGTGTTCTGGGCTCAACGTTAAAACTGCTCTAGGGAGAGTATCTTCCCCATTACTCTCCAAGGCTCCCACATCTCCCTACCAGTCAGAAAGATCCACACACTGATAACCTACAATCCCTGGCTTAAACTATTCAACCATTGCACCTGACAGGTAGTATCTGTGTAATTTCAATACATGCCTCATGACAGGAATTCTGGAGTTGGGGAGGAGCCCAGGACTGAGATGTTGAACTAAATGTCAGGAGGGGAGCATGGGAAGGAGCATCCAGAGACAAACACTTCTCAGAGAAAGGAAGTCGTGGCAAATCAATTTCTCCCTCCCCATTGTTGATGGGCCTCTGCACCCTCTGTCACGGGAAAATGGCACTTCAAGTATTGGAAGGAAACCACTAAATGAAGATGTTTCCTCCTGTATCAGCCATGATCTGGATATTCATTTTCGAGCTAGGCTGGAGTCCTCCATGCCCTAATTCCCGTGGTGTTCAGTTGGACAGTATAGTATCAATAAAATCACCAAGAATCCAGCAAGGCAGACAGGCCTTTGTTTTCTTTTTATTTTTTTTTAAAGATTTTATTTATTTTTTAGGGAGAGAGGAAGGGAGGGAGACAAAGAGGGAGAGAAACAGCAATGTATGGCCGCCTCCCACACGGCCGTCACTGGGAACCCGGCCTGCAAGCCAGGTATGTGCCCTGACTGGGAATCGAACCGGGACCCTTTGGTTCCCAGCCTGCGCTCAATCCACTGAGCTACACCAGCCAGGGCCCTTTGTTTTCTTTTAAGATAACCCAGAACCCAGAAGACACACGGCCACTGAAACAGGGACCCCAACGCCAGTAACAATGACAGTCTGTCTCCCATCTCTCCATCTCTCCGTCATGTTTTTAGAAAAGGCCGATAAAGAATCTGCCACACATGATCAGGCAGCAGTGAAAATGGATCGTGTTGTGTGTGTGCCTGGGTCTGCATGCATGTACATGTGCACACTTGCATCTCTGTGTGTGCACACGCGTGTGTGTGTACGCCCACCAAAGCAGCAGGTGCCGGCAGCACAGAACACAATGATGCCACCCACTGCCGGTGGCCACCCCACCTACCTGCCGGGCAGAGGAACAGCTGCATTTAACACCTGGCTGTTGTGGCTGAGCCTCCACCTTGACTGCTCTTTATTTTTGCTGCCTTCATTGTAATTGCTTAATTTTTTTTGTATAGTTTTGCTCTCCCAAGTGAGATTATAAATTGAGGCACTTCTAAGGCAGCTCCCCCAATCTTTTTTCATACTCTCCCCAACCCTAGCTGATCACACCACTGTCATTTCATTTTGGTTCTTGAAGTAAGCCAGAGCACGTCTGCTGACCATGACAGTGCGAAAGGGCCAGACCGCAGCAGCCAGCCATTAGTGTGAGAGGGGGTTCTGGCCGTGATGCCCAGCAGATGGCTCCACCAGGCCTCCCCTTCTGTGCGATGTCCTCCCATCCCCACATCCAGGGGACACACAGGGCCACTCAACTGATCCTTCTCCCTGGCCCCCACCTTTCCTTGACTGTTCTGTGCCCCAGATGCTACTCTAAGGTCTGCATCATGAGGGCTCTCTGGCCCTCTGGCTACCAATTGGATTCAGCCATGGGAGACCAAAGGTGGCGGGAGAGAGAGGTCAAGGCATTTTCACCACCCACCCCAATGCCACTAGACTCGATTCTGACAGAGGCTGCATTTTTTCCAGGTTCTGTTCTATACAGAATCCTCCCCCAGGCGCTAGTCTTCACTGTCTCTAAAACACTACTTCATCCCTTTACCACTTCTGGCTGGGGTGGTGATGGCTTTCCCCATTACTGTATGGGGGGCCTGTGTATCCCTCACCCTTAACCCTGCTCACCCTGAGCAGTACTCCACTCATTAACCTTCTCTTGGGTGACTCCTTTGAATGTGCCATCCCTTCTCCCTACCAGCCACTCTGCCTTAATGACAAAGCCATAAACTGTGAGCCCCTCAAGGGCAGGGCTCTGTCCAATTCATCATGATCCCCAAAGCTTAGCAGAGTGTCTGGCCTATACGTAGGTCATCAGTAGACATTTGTTAAAGGAACGCTGAATGAATGAAGAGTGAATAAATTGCAAGAATGAACGGTCTGGTAACCACAATGGGTAGAGCCAGTGATGCCTCATTGCACAGTAGCAGAAAGCAGCCCTCCATTCCCAGTGATGAGGCTTGACTCAGCCATGGCCTTTCACACAACCAAAACCACGGCAGTGGAGCCAATGGCAGTTCAAAGCCAGAGCCCCTCATTCAAGCCTCAGGAAGACAGTTGCTGGAAACACCCTCAAGCTTCCTGGCATGCTCTGTTCCTCCCAAACACTAACCATGAAGTGAAAGGCACCTGGAGAGGGTATGTTTCCTTTTGTGTCCAGAACAAGAAAGAAAAAGGAAGAAGAGGCTGTGAGGGGAGAAGGAAAGGTGCTGTCGAATCTGAAAGGCCAGTTCTCCGGCTGCTCCCAGAGCCACTGTGCGTAGCCTGCTCAGAAAGAGGGCAGATTTTAAGGGTGAATGAACCACATTCATGACATGAAACTTCATGCATGTGTTCCATATTTCCTGTCTAGGAGAAGAAATAATTTTCAAGTATGGATCCCCTCTGGGCAATTCTTTTTGTGTTATGGCCTAGTCAAGACAACCATTGAACCTATTTCATCATACAGGACTGACTCCAGGGACTCCACTTGGCAATTGTCCTAGGAAGAGGGTACCAGGCTCCTGCTCTGTACTAAGGGACATGAGCTTCTGGGGTAAATTGGATCTAGTCCCTGCAGGGCCTCATTTCTTCAGCCCCATGGACACTGCACCCCCACTGCAGGCATGTTGTCCACTTTAACAGGTTCCCGAATTCACATAAGTGAGTGGGGGATGTTATGTGTTAAAACAACACCATGTATAACAAGGATAAGGAATGTTGGTCAGAGGCCATATCGGCCCCACTAATGTCTCAGGGGCACCTGGATTCACAGTAGTGGTGCCACATAACCATCTTTATTACCCATTCACTTACCCATCAGGGAATCCTCTTCTTGGGGCCTCCATGGGCCTTATAATGTTATCTTTTATCTCCTCAAGAACATCTCATCTATACTGAGCTGGAAAGTTGGGAACCAATCCTATTATAGATAGTTCAAGGAAGACAATTTCATTATCTTCCCAAGGAATATACATCATTTTAACAATCTTCCTTTGTTACAGTGTCTATCTAGCTCTTAACCTGTTTATCAACCAATTGATCAATTTGCCAAACACTACTCTAAACCCTCTACATGTTTTAACTCATTTAATCCTCAGCGACCACAATTTGGGTACTGTTGTCATCTACATTTTCAGACTATGCCTCTCCAAGGCTCAGGGAGGTTAAGTACCTTGCCCTGGGTTACACAGCTAGGAAATGCCAGAGATGGTGTTCACACTCAAGCATTCTGGTTCCATAGTCAATGAGAAACTGTCCACTACATCCCAATCAGTTTTTGCATACAGATCTTTTGTATTTGGTATCATTTTACTGGAAACAGAGAATACCTGGGCACCATCTACTGAACAGTGTCTTCCTCTCCTACTACTGTTTAGTATAATGTCTTTAAAAGGGAGCGCAAGTTTAAAGTGTGGTAAGGGATATACAGACCCACTCCAACAGTGGAGGAAATGATCAAAAGGTGCTCAGTGAAGGCTAGGCAAGAACACGTTTGACAGAATTTTACAGGGTCTTTGCCTTCTGTTCCCCTCTTGGAGCCCAACACCCACAAAAGGTTGAAGTTGGCTCAGGTTCACTACTTTTTATAGGTGAAGTCCTGACAATGTTTTTGTCTGATATGACTAGCAAAGTGGTAAAGACAATTCACTAGGAGCATGAATACATACCTCCAACATGATGGGCAGTGGATGGACAACTGCTGAATGAATGAGTGAGTGAAGGAAGGAGAAGATTGCACCACCAAATTGGGGTTGGGGTGGAGGTGGAGGCTAGGAATTCTCGGCTTCCAGGGAATGAAAGGATGAACACCTGCTCTTGTCAGGTGCACAGTGGCTGGGGAATAACTGGGGAACCTGGGTGTTAAGTTAAACTTAAGGCCCAAATTTGTGTCCAGCGTCCCTCAATGTGCAAATTTCCTGCTCCACTATAAACAAACAAAAATGGAGGTTTGGCTGCCTGCCACAACAAAAACCAAACTCGTAAGGCAGGTGCTGGTGCAAAAGGAAAGAGGTTTTATTCAGGTTCCATATGACCTAGGAGAACGGTGAACTCCTGTCTCAGAGACCATCTCAATCTACCTGCTCAAGCCAGAGGTTCTTATACAGGTAGGGAGGGGAAGGTTGTTTTTATGCCTATCCAATAATCTTGCTAGCTTTTTGTCCTCTCAGGCCCTATCCATTCATATTTCTAGTTTTTGGCGCTCTCAGTGGAAGAACGTGCCCCTGCCTCCATCTTGGCCAATAGGGAGACTCCCCCATGCTCCGACTGTCTACAGTAACACCACTACTACCCTAAAATCATGCTATGCTCAAAAAGACGGTGAAGTTCTGAGAGTTCACTAAGTTAATCTTTGTAATATTTATGTTTGTTTTTATTTGAGGTTGTACATAGTGCCCTTGGGAAATGGGCAGTGTCCAACTTGTGACTATAGCATTTCATGTTGAAGCAAAACAGCTCTTTTTAAGGTGCAGGAAAAGAGATGCCTTATTTTCTGAAACTAAATTTAGCTCTACCTTGTCAGTCATCCACAATATATGGGGATCAGAGGAGCTCCCAAGTAGCACTTGCCCTCACGTCTGCCCCCCCATAACAATTCCTCAGATTTCATAAAGCAATTAAAATCATAAGGTTAAATTCATAATAGCCAAAATATATAAACAATCCAAGTGCCCTCAGCAAATGAATGGATAAACAAAACATGGTACACATACACCATGGAGTCATAATCAGTCTTAAGAAAGAAGGAAATACTGAAGTGTGGGAATTCTTTCCACACGCGTGAAAACACGCAGTCCCGGGAATCACACGTGTCTGAGCTCGGTTCCGCGTGAAGAAACACTCCTGTGTGGGCAAGTGTGATTCATGTCTGTAGAAAAAGAATTCTCTAATGGGAATTTGGCAAAAATGTATCTTAAAAAATTCTCTGACTTGCTGAGTCTCTCTTTCCCCAAAGCCAAGAAGCTTAAGTTAATGGATCCCTGCCTCAATGTTTTATGGTCCTAAAAGTTAACAGCCCTAGTTAGCTTACCCTCAATTTACTTGTCTCCTGTTTAATGTACTACCCTGGTCCTGTCTGCCACCGGACCTGAATTTACAACCTAATACTCTGTACCCCAAATGTTTACCTTACTGAGGAAACCTACCCCTTATCTATTCCCTTCTCATATGTCCTCATGACCTCACTGTAAACCCCTGATTCTGCATAAGTTCATGAATAATCAATCCAATGTAAATGTGTCCTAAAACTTCTAATAAAAAGCCCTGCTGAGCTACGCCCAAGGTCTTTTGAAGATGGAGCAAAAGGCCCATGGCAGCCGGACTCTATTCTCCAAGCGTGTCTCTGGGTGAGTTTGATTCACGCAATTGGTGCAGTCCCCCACCACGGATTTTGCGGGACGAAATCTGCAACACTGAAGCACGCTACAACTTGAAGACTTAAGCCAAGTGAAATAAGCCAGTCATACACCAGCATATGATTCCACTTATATGAGGTTCTTAGATGAGTCAAATTCACAAAGACAGAAAGTATGGGGGTTGCCAGGGGCTGGAGAGAGGGAGACCTGGGAGATGTCACTTAATGGGCACAGAATTTCAGTTTGTGAAGATTAAAAGCATTCCAGAGATTGGCCACACAACAATATGAATGTACTTAATACTACTGGATTATACACTTGAAAATTGTTAAGATGGTAAGTTTTTGTTACGTATATTTTACCACAATTAAAATAAATAATGTTAAGTAAAAAATTATAGTGAACTTCAATACAATTTTCTTCTCCCACCACCAAGAACCCATTCTCTGGCCAGCAGACCACTGCGTACATAGACACCAGGGGGCCTCCCCGCCTCAAGCAGCGCCTTAAGGACATTTTTCCAACCCTTGGAACAGCCCACATTATTGAAACCTGACGTACAGTGTCCTGGGGGACTCTCCCAGTCATCCTTCTGCTGCCCCAACCTGGGCAAGCTACAAGGAGTCAAGCTTTTCCAGATGAAAGGGTGGACTGTGGGTGGAATTCTTAGCACAGTACCTGGCATATAGGATGTGTGTAATCAAAGGAAAGATGAGGCTGAATTGGGAAAAATGACAACTGTATGTGGTGTCTTTTGAGGGTTAAAATAAAATCAATTTGTCTTTTTAAAAAAAATTATCTTTACTTCAAAATCCATATATTTTGGCCCTGTGCATCCCTGTCACATAAACGTAAGGTTGTCTATGGGAGTGGAGCACATCCCATCTGTGTAGTGTCCATTATCTCAACCTTTCAACACTGGGAAGCAGGATTATCCACACATGTCACATTAAGAATTTACTGTAAAATGTATTTATGCTAAAACTATAATCAATAGAAATATTACTAAGAAGAATCTTTAAGTCACTATATTTTGTAAAGCTACATTCTAGGACCCAAGGGGAAAATTAAACACACACACGTGGGCCCACACACAGACAGAATTTATACAGAAAGTCATCTTGCACGGTTACGCTCTGGCACAGGTGTACATCATGATCCCCATGAGCCGGGACAAGAAGGCAGAAACCTGGGTTCTGGCTGTAGCTAGATCTGAGGAAAGTCCCTTTCCCTCTCTAACCATCTGTTTTCCCTTTGTCAAAAGAGAATTATAACATCTTCCTTGCACCTTCTCAGTCTGATAGTCCACAATTCTGTGATTCCATTACTATGTTTATCGGATTTATGCTACCCAAACCAAGTCAAGAACCTCAGTTGTCAAAGAAAGATGAAGAGAGGCTCACATTTCTTACTCACTGAAGAATAAATAAACAATTTAAAAGGCTTTCAACAAGGGTCGGAAAAAAGGTATTTCTGTTTAATGCTTGATTTTTCTCCAAATGAAGTATAGACCTCCCGAGCATTTTAAATTATGCTTCATTTTAAATATTTTAAGATAGCTTTCAGCCAGTTCTCCATACTTTTCTTTAGAGTATATGTAGTTTTCATCCAATTTAAACAAATGAAGAGAAATACAAATAAATTGTTAATGATTTACTTATATATTACAAGCGTTCTCTTGTGGGTCAATGTAATGACAAACTGTCTCTAATATTTATTCCCTATGTACAAGGCTTGGGGTGGTTTTTTTGTACTATCTATGGGGATAGAAATCATATATGGGCAATAAGATTTATAAATAATATCCTTGCTTTGTAGTGAGTTGTAGTTATTAAATCGAATTTAAAATGTACCAAAGTGAAATAAATTTGGTTTGAATGAGTCCATTTGGAAACTTTATTTCATTTGAATCGTAGACTCATGATGAAGTCACAATACTTCTGGTCTGGTCTACTATGACTTCCAAGACCAGTCTATCCTATGGACCCACACAAGCTGAACTCCGTGGCTCCTGTAGGAAATTCCCCCCTGTCCCCCCACTGTCTCCTGCCATCTGTGGCAACTGACATCAATAATTAATTTCTCTTTCAGTTCAGTTCAACCAACATTTCCAAGAGTTAGACTCTGTGTTTGCTGTTTTTGGAGTGTGTGTTGGCATGTTTTCTGTGGTAGACAAGTTGCATGGTGAGACATGTGTCTTAGGTAAGTTGCAATTACTAAGCACTGCACATTAGATTGTCTAACATTGTTAATAACTTCTTGTTTATACAAACATTCTTCATATATATTCCATTGTTCTATTAACCTCATCTGCGTGGGTGTATTACCTTAATCTCATTAAGTAAAAAGGAAATGAAAGCTCAAGAGGTGAAAGAATACCTCCCGGGACCAGCTGAACAATTACTAAAACCAATAGCAAAGTCCATGCTGAACCAGTCTTCCCTTCCTCTCCAACAGCTTCTCCATGACACTCTCTGGCCATCCCTGCTCACATGCCCAGATTTCTTCCAGGTTCTCAAACACACCTACCGTCTGTCACCTGCAGACATTTGTTATTGTTCTTCCATCTGCCTGGACCCAACCTCTCTCCCCACCCTTATTTCACACAGCTGATCCCCTTCCTTCAGCTGTGCACCCTCCAGCAGCTCCTATCTTTCCCCCACTGATACTCACTAGCCACACACAAATTGTGTGTTGAAACTGAACTTCTTCAAGGGCAGGAACATGCCAAGTTCTCCTCCACTCTCCCCAAGTACCTGAGGCAGCACCTGACACAGCAGGTTGTTGGTATTTGTTGAACAAATCCACAAAGAGATGAACTGGTGGGACATGGCCTGAGAGGATTGGTTTGCCTTTTTTTCCATGTCCATCCAAGCCCTTGCACCCCCAACAGCTAGAAGGAAGAAGGAATTTCCTTTCTCCAGGGGCAGCCACCCCAAAACTAGTGCCCAGAATGAGTGTAAGTGCAGTGCACTTAACTAACAAAGGCAGAGTTTGGTTTGTGCAAGATGCCCAAGAAAGTAGAGTACACGGTACTTTTTCTTTTTTTAAGAAAACAAAAGAAATGAAGTGGGCTCCAAGGACCTTGCAAATTGGGATCAACCTGTATAAAAACCAATGAGACAAATATAATGGAGGCCCATTGCATCTGTCTAGAACTGCACAGATACCCTCCCCTTTTCACCCCAGAAACTTAGTTTTCCTTCCACCTTACCATGGCATCTTCAGCTGACCTGGCTTCCTCAGAACATCTAAGGCCCCCATGAAGTCAGTAGATATAAAGCTGGAAACCAGAGGTGAAGCCAAGCCATGCAAAGGCATTTCACAAGCTCTGGGCCTGGAAGTCAGCCTTCTGTTTGCAGTACTCTCACAGGACCACATATGAATGGAACCTCTTTGGGAAGTCCCATTGAATGCCTTACTTCCCAGCCTATCAAAGGATCCAAATGATGCCATGATGTTGGGGATCTAAGTGAAGAGTTTCTCATGTGGGATTGACAAGACAAGATTCCTTTGACCATGTAGACAAAATGTAAAACACACCTAAAAAGATGTATTTTAATTTTCTTCTTAATTGGAGATTTATTTTTAGTTGGAGTTAATTTTCTAAAGTTTAGCTCATTCCTTTTCAAAACCTCCTCATCCACAGGGTAAAGACCAAACTCTTGAACATGGCCTTTAAGACCATCTGTGTTCCGGCTCTTCCTTTCTCTTTCAGAGCTATCTTTCTTCCATGTCTCTCCTTGCTCAGCCCTGCTTTCACTAGGAGCCTAAGCAAACCCATAAGGCCACTCCATTGCATCCCCGCTCATGCTGTGTCCTTATCTTTGGGCCCTTTCACCTTCTCTGGTTACCAGAATCCCATTCATCTTCAAAGAGTGATTCCAGCTGCCACATCTTCTGGGAGATTTTATTCATTCCTGAGCTGTCATAAATTATTTCTTCTTCCAACTCTCTCCACACTTGGCTGCAATTCTAACACATTACCTTTTCTCTTTTTTTTTTTTTTTTGCCTTAGGTTTCCATGCTTATCCTTCTGTGTCCCAGTGGGTGTCAGTTCTTTGAGGAAGGCATCAATGGCCCATTTCTCATCCTTTCCATCTCCAAAACTTCCTGGGGCTTTACACATGGTAACTGCCCAGTGAATATTTGTTGAATGAACTTTGTTGAATTTTCACTCAGTCAGCCCAGAATGGAAAAGGCAATTCCCACTGGGCTAGGTCAGCAGAGACGTTTTCAGACTATAGGCTGGGAAAGCATATGGAGAGGCCACCTCATCTATCTCTGCCTCAGGCTAACTCAGCAATGCCTGACAAGAAGAATGAGCCTTGTTCTGCTTGCTGAGAAAGGAGGGAGTCCGAGGTGAACCCAAACACTCTTTGTCAGAAATCCTCCTTTCAGTTCATCCTGAAGCCCATGTGTTGGTCATTATTGTTAGAGCAGCACTTTAGCTGCTGGTTTTTATTATTATGGGATTAACTGAGATTGCTGTGCAGGTCCCAAGAGGCTCTTTAAAGCCACTGTCTTAGATATTGAAAGCACCGTTGGGCAGTAAAGCTAATAAAATGTGTTTGGTGGGTGCACCCTATTTAGCAAAGTTTCATACCCTCAGCCCCCAGGACTGCTAAGAATGAAATATTTTCCCATACTTCAGCATTAAAGCAAAAGTCAGCTGTGGTTTTATCATCAATGTTTATTTGGAATCACCCTATTATTGTGAAAAAGGGGGGAAAGGAAGAACGCCCAACCCTCTCTCCTGTCCCCTTTTCCCTTACATGGAAAATGGAACCATTTCTTATAAAATGGCTTTTCTTCAGCACTAATTTCCAAGCAATGAACTTTCAATGAAATGCCTCAGTGTTGGTGGCTGGAATCATTTTGAGAATCTCTACATTATTAATATAAATGATTGCTAAGCAAAATTCAATGATAATGTAGAGGGTAATACAAGGGGTATGGACCATCCTGTGGGGAAGGCAAACAGTGGTCTGGCCCTGGTCTCCCAAGAGGACAGGAAACATCCCATTACCACCGCTAGTCTCAGCCCCTACTCACCACTTACTTCCACCTCTAAACTCCCAAGACCCTCTCCAACAAACAAGCCTATTCTCTGCCTGTGGGAATTCCACATGGACCTGCCTGTCAGGTAGCAAACACCTGACCACTTAGAGCCCTGCCCTTGACCTTGCCTAATCTCAGAAAGTGGTCACTATGTTTATGGTGGATTTTGGCCACATGTCAGCCCAGACAGGATATTGTTAAGAACGTTGGCTCTGGTATCAGAAGGTCCAGAGTTTATCTCCAATCAATTAAGTTGTGGCCACCACATCTGCCCCCTGAGACAACGTCTGCAGCAGGAAGGATGGAGAAGGTTGTGGGCGCCGGGCATTAACCAGGAATCTGAGGCTGAGAAACAGGGCAGCATGGGAACTGGCCCTGACCTGCTTCAGAGTCCAGCTGGAGGTGCCAGAAAACTTATTAGCATTATAACCTTGGACAAGTTGCTTACCCCTTGGACCTCAGTTTCCTGTCTGTAAAACGGGGGTAAAAATAATGGCCTTATTGGGTTGCTGAGCTGAGGCAGATGAGTCCAAGTATATAAAGCAGTGAGCATGGGCCCTTGGGATGATACCTGCTGTCACTAAACTTACTCCCCAAATGCACATTTGTGTGTGAGCACCGTGAGCAACACTATGATTCAAATGATCAGGGGTGTTGGTTTCAGCATCAGAGAGGACTCCAAGGGAGTCATATTTAGGAAATGAAGAAAGAGGTGCCCCCTTAGCACCTCTAAAGTCCCTGCATGTTGATTGCCTCTGACTCTCCCTAGGACAATAAAGACCGAGGCGTGTCCCTCCCTTGGAGCACCCCTCCCCATCGTCATCCCTGACATCCTGCACCTCCAGCCGGACTCTGAAGCAGGTCAGGGCCAGTTCCCATGCTGTCCTGTTTCTCAGCCTCAGCATCCTGGCTCAAGCCCAGCCCCCGCAACCTGCTCCATCCCTCCTGCTGCAGACATTGCCTCAGGGGCAGATGTGGTGGCCACAACATCTGGAGATAATTGATTGGAGATACACAGACAGCTACTTAGTCCTTCCACTCGGGGATCTCCAATGACACCTAGGTTGATCACAGTGCAAAGCTTGTGGCTTCTCATTCAGAGGAAAATTTGGGTAGAATCCACCACCCCTCCTCTCGTCTTCTTATTTCTGGAACCTTGGCTCCTACATTCTCTGGTACTCACAGAGAGCCATGATGGCTTCTTGGTTTCCCTAGACCATTCCAGAACATCCTCTGCCTCAGGGACTTCGCATTAGCTGTTTCCCCTGTCCCGGCAAGCTTCCCCCTGAGGTCCAACAGGCTTGCTCCTTCTTCTCTTGTAGGACTCCTTCAAACAACAGCCTCTTTGCTGACCCATTATTTCAAATTGTGACTTAACTCCCTGCTCCTGGCTGCTTTTTCTCCCTAGCCTCTCTCCCCCTCCCCCTCAGGACACCCCCTCTGAGTTAATATTCTATCAGTAAGATACCTCTGGCTTTTCATAATTACACTTCAAAGAATATTCACATCTCTCAAAGCAATATTTTCTTCAGCTGATGTTTCTATAGGGAAAATGTATACTTACGTCTCACTGGCTCCATGTGCCATCTTTAATAAAATGACATACAGGACAGTCTTTAGGTACAATCCAGACACAGTTGGTAGAATGTCAGAAGCACATGCACATATTTTGAAAGGTGTTTTGAGTGCACTTGGTGAATAACACTTCATTTTGGAAAATTGCCTTGTGGGGTTTTTTACTGTAAAAACAAAAATTTACTGTAAATTTTATGGCATTTTTACCTAAAAATTGTTAATCATTTGATATTTGCCTTACTTATTTTCCATCACTCACCTTAAACACAGTGCTTATAACATGGCATGAAAACTGTACGCGTTGTGCCCACCTGGTGACTGTCAACCTCTCCAATTGACCAGAGACCAGGAAGTGACAACGGGAACATGCACAATTATGTCCTGCGTAGCTGTTCAGTGTTTAGGTTGCATGTTAGGAAACTGACTGGAGGTTTCTATGGACTTATAACACATCCTAATTTTTCCCATGGAACATAATGTTTGTCCTTATTTGTTTCGCTTATGGTCTCTCTGCCCTCACTAGCCTGTGAGCTCCGTGTGAGCAGGGCCTTCAGTCTGTTTTGTTCCCTGTCCACCCCCGCTCCCCGCCCCAGCACATAACAGGAGCTCAGCAAGTTCTTGGGGGAGACCTATCTGACCTCCCTGAGCTCCAGCAGGGGCTACTTAGTAGTGACCTGCTAGGCTCTACATGCAACACTGGCCCCTCATCTAGGCTCACACCCCACACAGAAGCTCCCATGGTGTGTGGGGGGTCCAACATGGGGAAGACTGAAAAGTCTGTGCAGCTCTGGACAGCCCATGGAAGGTTCCCAAGAATTCGAGTTGACACTGCAGCACTAAAGCTTTAGATGTCTACGTAAACTACAGGACGCTGCTATGGTAATTGAGCACCTGCCACATAAAGCAGCGATAGGCAGCTTATGTGTGCATCACGCAGCTGCTTCTGAAATGCCAGTGACACCTGCTTCCTGGCACCCACACTCTGCACAATCCCCTCCTTTTGTGGGTGGGTTGGATCTAGACTGTGAGTTACAGTACGAGCAGAATTGAGGGGATGTGACTTCTAAGATTATATCAGAAGAATTGGCACTGCCTTCCCTTTCTCCTGAACACTGGACCCAGGCCATTTTGGGGTTGAATCTGGGTCTAGCAATAGTGTGATCTCCAGCAATTTGCTTTATGTCTCTGAGCCTCAGTGTCCTCACTTGTGAGAAAAGCTGTTGGGAAGACTAGTTGAAGCAATGTGTATTAGTGATCCACTGCTGCGTAACAAATCACCCTCAAACTGAGTAACTTAGCTTTCAGCAGCTCTTAGAATTAGGAATCCCAGTGAGCTCTGGCTGGGTCCTGTAACTCAGGGTCTCATAAGATGATGATCCGGGTATCAGCCGGGCTACAGTACAAACTCATTCTCCCCCCAGAGGTCTGCCGTGGGAATGGAGGTGGAGCCCTATTCAACACTCGTCACAGATTTCTGGCTATCTCAGGGCAACATAAAAACCAATGTGCATCCTCAGAGCAGACCTTTCAGACACTAGTTATAGCTACTTCCCCCAAAACAGGCTATAAAACTTCAGGGGATAAAATCTATTTTTATTTTCAGGAAGCTATCTGCATCCCTTCTAATTGAGAAATTTGACCAGAGCTGGAAAAGAATAAACAGATATTTGAAGATGGTGTGCAGTTGGTCTAATTTTTCTCTCTCATATCTGTAATCTCTCATTTTGTCGAAAGGCCACTACCCAGGATCAAAGAGGATTGAAGGATCAGGTCATCACTAAGTACCAGTTCATGAAGTGTGGACTCGGTGAAGCAGACCTTAACGCTAGGCGTGCACGGCCCTCAGAAAGCATGCCTGGGCCTGTCATGGACAGACACAAGGGGGCAGCGAGCCACCTTGGACCCCTCAGTGCTCTGCCTCTAATGAGGTCCTTTCCATTTTCTCCCCTTTGGGTATCTCCCCCAAGACATCTCAGAGAGGGGCTCTTCCCCTCCCAGGGATTGTACCCCTTTCAGCAACCCCTCATCAGAGGGCAGCCTGGCCAGCCTCACCCATTATCTTCAGGAATGACCTGGTGATGGGATGGCTTCCATCTACGCTGAACAGAGGCCATCTCTGCAGGCTGCTTCCGCATCTGAGAATGAAGTGCTGAACCGAATTGCTTTTATTGTTTCATAAGGAGAAATCTATACTAACAAATGAAATCAACTTATTCAAACCTAACTAATTAGTCCACTCCAATCATACAATAATATGGACTTCTTCCCCCAATAGAAGAAGCTTGGACAAGAATCAGGGAAAACACTTGCCCTCCACATCTTTCTCGGGTGGGCTGCCCTTCTTAGTCCACTTTCACTTCTGCACAGACCTTCTGGTTACAGAGAAGGTGGAGAGAGCCTCCTCCCTCTGACTCACTCTCAGGGCCATGAACTCTCTCTGGATAAAGTTCCCAAGTAAAACACAGATATGTCATGCACACCAGTGTTACCTAGTTGTTTTTAGCTGTGGCCGATAAATATGGTAATCACTCTCTATCCAGGAAACATGAGGTTCCAAAAGTTATAGATAAGAGTTGTACATAAATAAAAATTAATCTAACAAAACCAATATGCTGTTATACTCAAGGACAAATGTTTCATTGCACTGCATGATAATCATGCAGAGATCCAATTTATTAACATGATGGGTACACTAACAAATAAAGGATTGACCTCCTACAAATGTTTGTAATTTTCTTATGTATTTATAATCAAACATGGTGGCCTCAGTTTTTCTCCTATAATATCAACTGTTATAATTAAGCACAAGACAAAGGTGTGATGAAAACTGTAGACCTGGGTCCCATGCATCTCACTCCACAGCTCTGTCTGCCGGAGGCAGGGAACTGACTTTGTCAGAAGAGCACATCTTCGAGGACTGGGCTGGGAAGGAGGGTGTGGTGATGCACAATCAGGGACTACAGGAATGATGAAGATGGAGGAGAACAATTTGGGTTGACGAGGAGCCTAGAGAAGGAGGCCAGGACAAAGGTGTAGCTCAGGACAGATTCCAGACACAGCTTAGCTAACTACCTCAGTGACCTCAATTAACCTTAAGCTATTTAAGCTCTCTCAGCCTCCTTTTTCTCCCTGATAAAATGGAGGTAATAACAGTAGCTACCTTATTGGTTTATTGTGAAGATTAAAGAACCAAATGCTTAATAAATGTGTTTTGCACAACTACCAGCACATAGTTGATGCTTGATAAATGGAAACGTGTGTGCTATTTTCATTAACAATAAACCTGAGTGTGGCTTCCAACGCAGCTCCAACTTAGGAGGTGGGAGGAAGCCCAGTAGGACACCTGGTGCCAGGTGATGCCTTTAAGGTGCTATGGGTGGGAATCTTTTACAAGAAACCCTGGGAGTTTTCCACAAAACAGAATTGATTAGGCCACCCTGCAATATGGCCAGCACTCCTCACCCTTGTTATGATGTCTGCAATTCCAGATGCCAAGAGCCCAGATCCTGCTCTGGGGTGAAGCTTCCAAAAACTCTTCCATTAACACTAAGCATTTATGTCCAGGTCTCGATGGAAGCACTGGCAAAAAGACTGCACATGTGTGTGTTGCCTGGGGCGAGGTTACCAGCATGGTCATGGTAGTACTTAGGTTAGGGACAACCAGCTAGGGATGGTAGCACAGGGCACAATAGAGAAAAATTCTGAATTTCAAAATCTGACATTTGAGGTCATAGAAAAAGAGACGGATGAGAGATAAAGAAGGTGGCCTTCGACAAATGAGCCAGGAAGATCTGTCCTAAGATGGGTTTGGGGCCAGTGGGTAGCTCCATGTCACAGTATACCCCTGGAAAGGCAAGTCCTGTGTCTGTCCCTCAGGTCCGAGCAGCCCCTGGTAATAAGGCTTCAGGAACAGAATGGCCAGTGTTGGCTAAGCTAAGAGAAGCCCTCCCTATCACACCTCCTTTACAGCTACCTGTGTCTTATCCATCAGCTCTAGCGACTGCAATGCCCTCTTAAAACAGAGTCAGCAACCAAGCTAAAGATTTGAAAACAGTTCAACTCAGTCCCACTACAGGATATGCACTAATAACAGTGATGTCGAATGGACACTTACTACATCCAAGATGAGTGCTTTCCTGGATCCTTGCATTTCATCCTCAAATAGCTATGAAAACTCATGTAATCTACATTGTACAGATGAGGAAACTGAGGCTTGAGAGGTAAAATGAATTGCCCAAAATCCACAGTGAATGAAGTGGTAGAAATGAGAGGAAAATTAGCCAAGGTTTGACCGACTCTGAGCTGTGCTTGAATGCACAGCACTCTCCTTCTGTCTGATGTGGGGGCCCAGACCAGAGGACTTACCTCCCTTGATGGGGAAAGGGCTAGAGATAGCACAGATGCTGGGCGCCTAGAGATAGGAAGAAAATGAAGGCAGGAATGTCAAAGATAAAAGCTCTAGCTTTACTCTTTGCTCACTTCCAGCCAGGTGGGTCCTGGAAGAGGAGGTACCAGGCACGGTTTGTGCTGGGGGCTACCAGATGCATCCACCCCAGGCCAACAGTTGCACCCTGGACTAACAAGAACCCCCTTACCAGGCCTCCTTCCACCTCCATAAGCTGAGTAAGCATCTTGCAAATCAAGAAAGGCCAGATCAGGGTATTCCCAAGCTCAAGGGTGATGGGCTTTCTAATTTTTAAGAAAGGATCAGATGTGCCCCGGCTGGTGTGGCTCAGTGGATTGACTGCTGACCTAAGAACCAAAATGTTGCTGGTTTGATTCCCAGTCAGGGCACATGCCTGGGTTGTGGGCCAGGTCCCCAGTAGGTGGCTTGCGAGAGACAACTGATAGATGTTTCTCTCACACATTGAGAGAAACATTGGGGATGGGTAGGTAGGGGGACGTCCCTCTTCCCCCTATCTAGAAATACATAAATAAAATCTATTTTTAAAAAGGATCAGACAAACAAGTCATAATCTCACTTAAGGTTTGAACAATTCATGGTAATTAGCCCTCCAAATATACACTCAACACATCCCTTTACTCTGTTAAGCCCTCCCAAACACGACCACTAATTTAGGATTATTGAAAGCCCATGGGCCTGTCTCTGCTGACTGCTTGGAACATCCCGCTGGTGACCTTAAGTCACAACCAATGCACTTTAAACTGTACCCTAATAACAGGCCAAGATTCCAAACATTCATTTGTAAGTAGGGTGCTTGGGATGAGGGAGGTATTTCTCCAAATAAACAGTGCTGGTTACATACTAGCCCACAGAAGCCTATTAGCACACACCTTAACTCTAGTAACAAATACCTAAAGAACCTATGGAGACATACTGCAGGTCCTGGCATAGCCAGGGAGTTTGGGCTTTGTTCTGAATTTATTGGGGTGTTGTGAATAAACTTTCTTCTTGGAGTTACCTGAGGAAAGTAATGCTTTGCAACAGTGAATCTGGATGTGTTATGCAGTGCAGGCTGAAGCAGAGAGACTAGTAAAGGTGATGCAAAAATCCAGTTTTGAGTTGATAAAGGCTTGAAGTATGGTGATTACAACTGAAAGAGGAAAAATTTTATTTGCATTCACAAATTCAACCAATGCTTTTTGAGCATCAACTCTGTACCCTGAAGATCCACTCATTCATTCATTCTTCAATTGTTAGACAAATATTTGTTGAGCATCTATTACATGTGAGAGTCTGCGTTAGACTCTGGAGACATAGAGGTTCCCTAGCCTAATTAAAGTCTGTAGTCCAGAAAGGTATATAGATATTAAAACTAATAATTATCAGTATGGTGCATGTGAGGAGGGGGAAGGAAAAGGTGCAGTGAGCTACACAACAGCAGAAGAGTAAATGTATAGGTGATTTGGGAAAGTTTCTCTAAGGAAATGGGACATATAGACTGACACTGGAAGATTAAATAGGGTTTGTCAGATCAAAAAAGGAGAGAGGAAAAAACAGTATGTATAAGCAAGCATGCACGGCAGCCTCAGCCCAGTGGTGGTGGGGAAAAATCGATGGATTCAAGAGATGTTGAAGATGTTGACTGGTCAAGGCTTGGTAATGAGCAAGATGTGGGAGGTTAGGGAGAGAGAAAAACGACGGATGAGTCCTGGGTTCCTGGGTGTCAGCAAGTGGGTATGTCACAGAGTCAACTACTGAGGCAGGAATCATTAGGGGAGGAATGGTCTTATGGAGACAATTACGAGATCAGTTTGGACAGGTTTTGTCCAGCACTTCCAGAATAAACAAGTAGAGATTTCAGGAGGATGTTGCAGAGCTGAGTCTGGAACTCAGATCATTTGAGTCCATGGAAGGGACTTGGAAATTCTCAACAATTGAGGTGGAAATTGTGGTCATGAGGAGAACTAGGTCACAGGTGAAGCAGGGGTGCCAGGGGAGGGTGTTTAGAGCTAAAAGGGGTTATAGAGACAAGTCGAAGAAGACTGAGAAGAAGCCGATATCCAACTACCTGCAAAGGACAGAGAGAGGAGGGAGGTAAAGGTGACTAGATTGTCTTGGGTGCCAGGGAGAGTCAGCAGGAAGAAGACAGTGAGGAGCCATAGCTGCATCAATACTAGCCAGTCAGTGAGAACACACTGTATGACTCCCTCTTCAGCACCAAGGTTCTCACTAGGCTTCTCCTCCTCCAAAGACAGAGAGCTGATGGACGGATCAACAAATGATTCATCAATCAACAGATCAAGTCTGTCCATATTTAGTGAGCACCTGCCACTTGTTCACCACTGTCCCCTACTCTGAAAATAAAAATAAATATGACATGGCTACTCCCTAAAGAAATTTAATACAAAGGACAGATAGACATGAAAACAGCCGGCGGCGACCCATATAATGCTACTTGGTCAATAACAGACATACAAGTGTATATGCTGGGCACATTACTGAGGGCATGAAGGAAGGAGTAGCCCTTCTACTTTCTAGAAGCGGTTCAACTGTAGTATCTGTATTAGTTTCCCAGGGTTTCCTTACCGAAGTACCATGTACTTGGTACTTGGTTGTTGTATAAACAACAGAAATGTAGTTTCTCACAGTTCCTGGAAGCTAGAGTATGAAATCAAAGTGTCAGACGGGCCAGGCTTTCTCTGGAGGATCTAGGGGAGGATCCTCCCTTACCCATTCCTAGGTTCTGGTGGTTCCCAGCAATTCTTTTCCTTGGTATTGCCTGCTTATAGGACCTATTCCTTTCTCCTTCCTCTGTGACAATATCTTGGCCTCCATCTACATGTGGCCTTCTCCCCTACGTCTCTGTATTTAAATCTCCTCTTTTCTCTTATAAAAACAACTGGGCTTAAGTTCTACTCTAACTCAATATAGCATCATGTGAACTTGATTACATCTGCAAAGACTCTATTTCCAAATAAGGTCCCATTCACAGATATCAAGGATTAGACCAATTCAACCCACTATAGTATCCATCTCTTTCTAGCACTAGGCTGTTGGGTACCTGGTACCCAATAGATGCTCAAAATATTGTTTACTTAATTATATCACCACCTATGATGATGTCAGAAAAGGGGAAATGAGGGCCTTTGCTAAAGGATTACGACTTGCACCTGACATGTGGTCCTAAGATCAATTCGGAGGAAGGATTTTGCAGCTCATGACTATCAGCACTTTTTGATAATTCTTCTCAATTAGCAAG
The DNA here is from genome assembly GCA_004026765.1 of Micronycteris hirsuta. Lineage (NCBI taxonomy): Eukaryota > Metazoa > Chordata > Mammalia > Chiroptera > Phyllostomidae > Micronycteris > Micronycteris hirsuta. The sequence continues at coordinate 21,127 of PVJI01009499.1, read as the reverse complement.
TGAATTTTACTATTTTCTTCCAAAGGAGAAAAAGAAATTACTTCATTAAGAGAAATTCTAAAACAGATTTAAACTTTTGATCATATGTGTTCTTGAAGTTTTAATGTGGATGACTTTTCCCAAGCACATTAAGAATTCTCCCCAAATTGATAAGATTCTATGAAGATAAATTCAACACTAGCTGATGAAGTTTAAAATGTATGTACCATTTGACCCAGTCATTTTAGTTCTAGGAATTTTTCCTACAGATATACTGTCACACATGGAAAACAACATAGTACCAGTTTTTTCATTTTAAAATCACAGAAGTTTTGAGCTATAGAATGCTAGTTAAATAAATAATGATACATCCAAGCAATTAAATAACATCACATCATTTAAGGTTGATTTTGCAGCACATAACAGAAATCTGGCTACTCTGGATTTAACAAATAAAGAGGTTTTTTTCCCTGGTAATAAGAAGTCAGAGGTTGGTGGCCCAGAGCAGGCATGATGGCCCCACCCAGCCACCTACTACTCTGCTTCTTAGTCATCTGAGCATGAGCTTTCTTCCTTATGCTCCCAAGATGGCTGCTGTGGGCTTAGCCACCATAGCCACATTCCAGGCAGAAAGAAAAAAGAGAAGGAAAGACAGAAGATCTCCCTTTTTACCAGGAAAGCAGCTGCTTTCCCAGAGGCACCATCTAATAAACTCAAACTTATATCTCATTGACCACAACCAGGTATATGACCATTTCGTGTACAAGAGAAGCTGCAAACTGCAGCTTCCAATGAACTTGAGGTTGAGTTGGTTTGAAAGAAGAAACGGCAACTAAAAGTCATAAAGAAGAATAAGGCAGTGTGGTATGTGTTTCTGTGGGTCTGTCACCAAGAAATACTAGGCAACAAAGTATGCAGCAGTATGTGCAGCATGCTCTATGTGTATACTATAACATAACCTGTGTATATACTATATATACATGTATACCATATGTATACACACGTACAACATGCTGTTATATGTGTGCATGTGTGTATTCCTTTAAATGCACAGACTATGTCTAGAAGGAAATACACAAATTGCTGACAAGCATTTGCTTCTGGGGAGGAGTCCTGAGAGGTGGGAGACCGAGGAAGGAGGAAACTTTTATTCTTTGCTCTTTTATGATTTTGAATGTTGCAACATACATATATATTATCTATTCAAATATTAAGTGATTTTTAGAAGACACAAAGAATGCCTCAAAGAGTAACAAAACTTTTACCTTGTTGTTGGTGTGACGTGAGTGTCGTGACCCTAATGTCAAAAACATGAGAGACACTGAGAATCTAACTGGATGTTTTCATTTACTTTTCTTTTTTACTCTTTTAACTGGATGGCTTTTTAATGACTATAAGAGTCATGGCCTGCCAGATGGGAAAATATGAAAGGGATGTAGCAGTCTTTGACCAAATCAGACAGTAAAATTAAGAGGTTACAGAAGAGTCATAGAGGTGTGGCAGAGAGGGTAATAGCTTCGAGGGGTTTTAGAGCCAGAGAGGAATATATTAAAACGTCTGCAGAGAGCCAAAGGCACGTAAAATCAGTGAAAGGAGAGGGGTAGGAGATCAGGAAAAGGAATGAGGTGACCCAATCCTTGCACAGCTCAGTGTCCCACCAGGGTCTTGGGCACAAGCCAACTCCGTCTCCTGGCCAAAAACGTCTGAACACCGTTTAACCTCAGTCTCTCATGATGGCACTTCAACTTGTTAGAGACAAGTGTGTCCTTAGCAGGTAAGTGACGCTCACTCTGAGAAGGCAAGGATTAATTATAGAGACGATAAAGGGACTCCAACCCACCTGTCTTTTTATAAATTTAGGAATAATCTATGAATGCTTGGTATTTACAAGGTTAGTCAGTTTTATGAGAAGTTGGTATATTAGAGCAGCTAACAGATTAGCTGGTTCCAATTTGATGTGTAATAGAGTAATTGGTTTATGTTTAAGATTTTAAGGTGAAAGTGTAGAAGAATAAAACTGGTAAACAATATTGGAACACCTAGAGAATTTAAGACTCTCCATATTTATAAGTTTCATGTACATTTATAAGAATTACTCAATTTGGAAGTAGGTTTTCTTAGTCTATTTGGAGTACAAAAAGAAAATAAAATTATTTATAAATATTTAAGGGAAATTAATTAAGTTCTAAAAGGCTTTTGTAAGTAATTGTTAACATGTATTCTTTTTTTTTTGCATTTAACATTTTTTTGAATTTAGCCTTTCCCTTATTTCCTTACTTTTCTTTTTTAAATATATTTTATTGATTATGCTATTACAGTTGTCTCATTTTCTTCTTCCCTTTATTCCTCTCCACCCTGTACCCCCCTCCCATCATTCTCTAACCTTCGTTCATGTCCACGGGTCATACATATAAGTTCCTTGGCGTCTCAATTTCCCATACTATTCTTAACTTCCCCTTGTCTATTTTGTACCTACCATTTATGCTTCTTATTCCCTGTACCTTTTCCACCATTCTCCACCCCCTTCCCACTGATAACCCTCCATGTGATCTCCATTTCTGTGATTCCGTTCCTGTTCTAGTTGTTTGCTTAGTTCGTTTTTGCTTTTTTGTTTTTTTAAGATTCAGTTGTTGACAGTTGTGAGTTTGTTGTCATTTTACTACTTGTATTTTTGATCTTCTTCTTTTTCTTAGATAAGTCCCTTTAATATTTCATATAATAAGGGCTTGGTGATGATGAACTCCTTTAACTTGACCTCATCTGGGAAGCACGTTGCTCCTCCGTTCTAAATGATAGCTTTGCTGGATAGAGTAATCTTGGATGTAGATCCTTACCTCTCATGACTTGGAATACTTCTTTCTAGCCTCTTCTTGCCTGGAAGGTTTCTTTTGAGAAATCAGCTGATAGTCTTTTGGGAACTCCTTGATAGGTAACTGTCTCCTTTCTCTTGCTGCTTTTAAGATTCTCTCCTTATCTTTAATCTTGGGTAATGTAATTATAATGTGCCTGGGTGTGTGCTTCCTTGAGTCCAACTTCTTTGAGACTCTCTGAGCTTTCTGGACTTCCTGGAAGTCTATTTCCTTTGCCAGATTAGGGAAGTTCTCCTTCATTGTTTTTCCAAATAAGTTTTCAATTTCTTGCTCTTCCTCTTCTCCTTCTGGCACCCCTATGATTTGGATGTTGGAACATTTAAAGTTGTCCCAGAGGTTCCTAAACCTCTTCTCAATTTTTCTGAATTCTTTTTTCTTCATTCTGTTCTGGTTGAATGTTTACTTCTTCCTTATGCTGCAAACTGTTGATTTGACTCCCAGTTTCCTTCCCTTCACGTTTGGTTCCCTTTATTTCATTTTGATAACCTTCACTTTTTCCTCTATTTTGCAGCTGTGCTCAACCAGTTCTGTGAGCATCCTGATTTCCAGTGTTTTGAACTGTGCATCTGATAGGTTGGCTATCTCTCCATCACTTAGTTGTATTTTTTCTGGAGCTTTGATCTGTTCCTTTATTTGGGCTTTTTTTTTTTTTTTTTGTCCTAGTGTGCCTGTTACCTATAAGAGGCAGAACCTTAGGTATTCACCAGGGTGGGGTAACCTATGTCACTGCATTATTGTGCGGTATGTGAAGAAGGGGTCTGAGAGGGGACAATGCTGCTTGCTCAGCTGTCAGCTGGCTTTCAGTCACCTCCTCCACTACCCACAAGCAAACTGGGCCCTTCTGCTGCTACTTCCCCAGAGGGTGAGTTTGTGTACATTCTAGGACCCTGTGGGTCTCTCCAACAAACTCCTGTGAACCTGGGAGTTCCTCCCGCTGCCTGAACCCCCACAGGTTTTTTCAGTCAGAGGTTTTGAGGCTTTATTTCCCCATGCTAGACCCTGGGTTGTGCAGTCTGTCTTGCTCTTCCATTGTTCCCCCGGTTTATCCACATGCAAATGTGGGACTGCCTGCTCCACCAACTGCTGTCTTGCCTGCCCCAACCTCTAAGCACCACCTTGCCTTGAGTCCTCTGTGCCCAGCTGCCCGTCTCCACCCCTCCCATTGGTCTGGATGAATGTTTTTCTTTAACTCCTTGGTTGTTGGACTTCCATACATTTTGATTTTTTGGCAGTTCTAGTTATTTTTTGTTTTTAAATTTTTGTTGTCCTTCTTTTGGTTGTATGAGGAAGCAAAATGTATCTACCTATGACTCCATCTTGGCCAGAAGCCTTTTTTTCTTTTTTTTATTGTTGTTCAATTACAGTTCTCCCCATTTCCCCCCATTATCCTCCCCTGCCCTACCCACCCCCATCTCCCACATTCAATCCTCCCCCTGCCCCCATTGTCTTTGTCCATGGGTCCTTTATACATGTTCCTTGACTTGACCATCCCCAGATTTCAAAGCCAAAGAAATATTTTAAACTTATAACTTTAAAAAAATTGAATAGTAAATGATATATCATCAAATGAAAAAGTAAGTTACAGAGCCATTGTTTGGTGTGATCCCATTTCAGTAAAAGAAAGAAACCGAAAGCATAGCACATGTGTGTATTTGCCAGCGTATGTTGCGTGGGCAGCACCAAAGCTGTGAGAATATCAACTCTGCATCTGTCAGGAGGGTAGGAATGAAAGTCACAGGGAGCTGGTCTTCATATATTTTTGACTGCTTCACCTAGTATAACCAACATGTTGCACTTTTATAATTTGAAAAAAATCAAGTAAAAAAAATGTCTAGGAAAGAAATAGTTTTTTTCCAATTGCCAATCATCTTTCATATACATTATCACCTTGGCACCTGCTGACTGAACAAAAATAATAAACACTCTTATCTTTATTTTATGGTTAAGGAAGCAGAGTTCAGAAATGCTAACTGCCCTGCCCAAGATCACAAGACTATTAACGGTGGACCCTGTCTCCCACCTAGGCCTGACCCACAGCCCCGCAGTCTGAGCAGATACCCCAGTAGGTATGGTAGGAGAAAGGCAGCAGCATCACCCAAAGTGACCACTGGTGTCTTTCTGGGCAAGGACAGTTCTGCAGGCAGAAATGAACTCTGCCTATGACATAGCACATCTTTGAATATGCCTTTACCAACATTGATCATGAATATCCAGAAGGCTGTTTGTCCAACTTTGCTTGAAAGAGTCAGCATTTGCCAGTAATCTTATCACGTCACCTGGAGTCTTCAGTACTAGTTCCACAGGGTTACTTTAGGTCACAAGACCAAAGGAATGTTCCTAGTCCTCACCTACGGGGAGAGGAGGGAGTGGTGCGTGACATGTCCTTCCTCAACATCAGCAAGGTCCCTTCCTAGCCCTTTCTGCTGGATCCACAAGAAGGATATCAAGTTGAAAACTGCCAAGTCCTCACCTGCAGGAGGTCCTGCGCAGGGCATGGCATTGTACACTGTTTCTTTACCATATCATCAGCATCATTAGCCAACCTGCTCTGTGCTTATTTAACAGACCTACAAGTCCTGAAAACTGAGGACTGTGCATTGTGACATGGCCAAATAAGTCACAGCGGGAGTGCCAGGTGGAAGTAATCTAGCTGGCACCAGCGCACTTGTTCACCATCCTCTGTGGCAGCACATTCCTGTCTCTATGGGCAATGCTTCTCTTATGAAAATGGACTGGGACTTATGTTGAGAGGTGCAGAAATGTTCTTTTCACATCTACAATGGTTTAGTTGATTTGATCAAGACCAATGAGTTTTAATAGTTCTAGTTGTGATGTGGTGAGAAGCAGAGGCTTGGGCCAAAAACTGATGGAACTCCAGACAGACTCAGCTCTGCTTCCAACTGTGGGATATTAATCAAGTCAGAATTTCCTGGTGGGTGAGTATCCCCATTTCTAGTCTAAAGATTGTAAAACCTGCTACGCCTTCCTCATGGATCATTGTAAGACTCAAATTAAAAATGTTTGAGAAAATGCTTTGTAGATCATAAAGTACTTACAAGGTGTCATTTATTGGTTTGCTGTGACATAAGAAGAAATGAGAAGTCTCCTCTGTAGGGTCTCTTATTTTCAGGCACATTGAAAAAATATATATAATATACATGTACATATATATTTAATTTTAAGTGGTGCATGGTTAGCCCAAGTTTCCTGGTAAGTCTTTTTGTGATATTGAATGAAATTCCCTCAAGAGATTCTGTTGATACAAGTGTAAAAACAAAAAAAAAAAAAGAAAAAAGCAGTGCTTGCTATCAGCAAATAGAAACGTTTAAAAGATGCTTTCTTCCCAAACATAGTTATTTCTGCTTGGCACTACGCAAATGCCTTTATTTTATCAATGTTTTCTCCTTGTTTTCTAAATGAGAGCTTTGGGAACAGGTTTAGCAGAATGTGGTTGTTTGGCACTTTTAAAATGCAAATAAGCCTTTCAATCCTAAGTTCAGATTTTTCTTCTAAATTTACACGATATCCACTTTAAATTTCTGGAAAGCAATCTGGCAAGGATTATTAAAAACAAAAAATAATAATCTCTTTGGATATCAATGTGACAGAGCACGTAATAAAGCTAATGTGTGTTTCCTGTGGGCCGGGCCAAGGCTACGTGTTTTTGCCTGGACCGTCCCATTTCATCCTCACAAGCCAATCAGCAGCTATTATTATCCCCATTTTGCAAACGAGGAAAAGTGAGCTACGGAATCTCAGTAGAGACTTCACTCTTCCCCAAAATATGGTCATGGAAATCTCACCTTTAAAGTGGATATTAGTTAAATTTAGAAGACCACCAACCCCTGACACATGGTCAAAGAACACCTGAAGAGCCCCACTTTCTATGTGCCAGCCACTGTGCCAGACCCTTGTCACAAAGTGTCTCACACAACCTTCCTGCCTCCCCACCATTTCCAGAGGAAGATGAGGCTCAGAATGGTGGCAAACTCATATTTGCTGAGACTTTTCTTAGCTGCCAGGCCATAAGCTAGGTCCTTTTCAGTAGTTTTCTCAATTAAACATAAACAAACAATTTACATATATGGAAAGTTAGGCAATGCATAAACAAAAATGGGAAAAATGCTCAACAGCTCTAATAATATAAAATTACAATTTAAAACATCAACGCGGTACCAATTGCACCTATCACAAAAGCCAAACAAAGTTAAATGCTGATGGTAGTGACTTCAAAGTGAAACTAGTTTCTTCATACGTTGCCGGTGGTGCTTCTAGACCACACTCTAGATGAAGAAGGGGAGTGAGTGCAAATGCGTGTGCACTCCCACCATCCGTGTGCGTGAAGGGGGCACAGCAGAACGTATGCAACTGTTGGGTTAGGCGGGAATGAAAATTTTAATCTCTTAAACTGCCTTACTATTTCATAATCCTGTTTTTACAATAAATAAGTGTGGGAGGAAAACAATTTTATATTCTTGTTTTTACAATAAATAAATTTGGAAGAAAAAGAGATTTTATTATCCCATTGCACCATTTTATCATTAAGGGTTGCATTCCTGATTTCAATAAACCAGGGATATCACCAATAAGTGATGAAAAACCAAGTACTTTTAAACTTCAGCCTTGTCCTGAGATATTGAAAGTAGGCTCTAAAGCAGAGAACTGAATGATCCTCATTCAATGCTTTCGTTTTCTTGTTGAGGACATGGAGGCCCAGACCCATGGGCTTGTCAAGGTCACTCTGTTGCCTGTGGAGCTGCAGCTAGTCCCTGTTGTTTCATTTCATAAAAACTATAAAATGAAAATACATGTACTATTTATATAAAATCACCACAGGGTGTTTAGTACTACCAGCATTTCTGACACCAAATGTGTGGTGTTTTTCTAACATCAAAAAATTCTCCAATTCTCTGGACACCAGCTGGGTGTCTAACAATTCTATTCAATCCTGACACTAAATACCTGGAGTCAGCACAAACCCCGCAGGTTTGGGGCCAGTTACACAGGACTGCACCCACCTCAGATGCCAGTCACAAGTCCCAGGTGCCACCTGCACTTTTGACCAACTCGCTATAAATCTGGAGTTCTCACAACTTCTTCCTCAGGTTTGATAACTTGCTAGAGCAACTCACAGAACTCAGGAAAAGGAAAGCACCCCACTTACTATTACTGGATTAGTATGAAGGATATAAATGAACAGCCAGATAAAAAGGTATGAAGGGTGAGGTCCAGCGGAGTCCTGAGCACAGGCATTTGTATCCCCCCAGAGTGTGGGTGTGCCGCCCTCCCAGGGGGAGCAAGTTCTCTGACTCCATCATTTAGGGGTTTTATGGAGGTTTCATTACACAGGTGTGGTCAATTAAATCATTGATCACTGGTGACTGAACTTGACTTCTTGCCCCTCTCCTCATTCTGGAAGTCAAAGGTTGGAGCTCAAAGTTCCAATCCTCTACGCAAACCTAGCGCTATCTCGGAGCCCCCAACTGCCATCACCTCATTAGCATACAAAACACTCTCTGACACAAAACCAAACATTTATATTTCTTGTTGTGTTACACCAAAAAATTATCATTATCTGAGGTAGATCTCAGAATCCAGACACTATAGCAAGCATGTCCATAGGGTCCATTCTGGTTGGCTATCATGGCCCCCAGTCTTGAGATATGGGCTTGCTGAAACACAGTGGTTCTCACTGCGGGTCCCTGGGCCGGCGGCATCACCATCCCCAGGACATCCTCTGAAACTCGTCAGAAATGCAGAATCTCGGCATCACCCTACCCACTGAACCAAACCTGCATTTTAATAAGATCCTAGGCTTATTTACAACATTATATTTTGACAAATACTTTCTCATGCTGTTGGATGTGGTGGGCAGCCAGTCACTGAAGCACCTCCTCTAGGCCAGGAAGCCCAGCACACTATCCCCATGTGACTCCCACCTATTATCATTGTCCATATTGGGAAGGGCTGGGGAGTCAGGGCAAAAAGTGGGTGAAAAGCTAGGGTCTCATCAGGCAGCCAACAAGAGGGATGGGAGACATCAGTCATACAGAAGTATTTTTAAATGTAAAAGTAAGAAATAAGAACCTGTACCCCTTCCCCTCCAGCTATCAGTCCCCACCAAAAAAATGTAAAAAGCAACAATTGCTGTTGAAAATTTTGCCAAGCAGTACAACTGTACCACAGATGGGTGGGCACTTGGCAAATGTTGAGGTTTCCTTCACTCCCCTCCTGAGACATTCCTCCAGCCCCCAACCTGCTCCAAGGAAGCAAAAAAGGAATGCAGGATGAAGAAAGGGTTTAATTAGAACTATTTTAGGGTAATTGCCTACTGTACTCATTTTCCCTTGCTGCTGTAACAAATTACTGACAATTTAGTGGCTTAAGACAACACAAATATATCATTTCACAGTTCGGAAGTCGGAAGTCAGGAGTTAGTTTCCCTGAGCTGAAATCAAGAGACAGGCAGTCTGTGTTCTTTCTGGGGACTCTAGGAGAAGGTGTGTGTCTTCGACTTTCCCAGTTTCTAGAGGCCACCTGATTCCTTGGCTTGCGCCCCCTCCATCCTCAAAGCCAGCAACGTAGCCTCTACAAACCTTTCTCCTCTCCTTAACCGCTGACACTGTCGCTATAGTCATAGCGATTGTACTCTGCTGCCTCCCTCTTTCTCTTACCAGGACCTAAACTGCACCAGGCCCACATAGATAACCCAGGGCAGTCTCCCCATCTCAGGGTCTTTACCCTCACGTCTGCCAAATCCCTTTTGTCACGTAAGGAAACAGGTTCACAGGCTCCAGGGATTAAGTGCAGATTGCTTTAGGGATGGTCGTTGTCCTGCCTACATCGCCTACTTTGTAAAGTTCCTCTGAAGACCTGGTGACGAAGGGTGCCACCGTGCCAGGGGCTGTGCTGCGCTCCCGTAAGCCCTGTCTTGGAACCGCCGGAGATGAGGTCCATGTGGCTGCCTCGCTCCGTGCTGAGGAGCGCAGCACCGCATGCGTCAGCAGGACTGAGCTGTTATTTATAGTGTCAATGTGCGTTTACAACAAAGTTTCCATTCCGGTGGGCCCTGAGGCTGACACTGACAGCGGGTGAGACTGAATGGACGTCCTCGCTGATGAGGCCCACTGCCCCCGCGCCCACCCCCATCCCATCCGAAATACACCTCTCTTGTGAAGCCTGCATTGAGGACCTGTTTTGTTTTCTTACTCTTAAGTGACCAGATCCAGTGGTAGGTGCTGGGAGGCTGCATGGCCTCAAGGCCCCATAGCAGTTTAGAAGTCAGTCAACAGACCTGCTGCTTCTCACAAGGCCATGACCTAGAACAGGAAGCCCGTGGATTCAGAGGTCCCTCCAGCCTCTGGCCACTCAACCCTGGCTCTTGGAATCCCTTCTGGGAACCTGAGTAATGACGGGGCTGGAAATATTATAATTCCTTTAGCCGACCCATATATATGGACCATGCTAGATGCCCGGGATGTGACAAGAAAATGCTCTCAGGCCCTACCCACCACCCCCAGGAGCTTACTTAGAATGATGAGGACACAGTGCAGAGCGGTGGGCATTATGTTAAAATTAAGTAAGGGGGACTCTGAGGACAGACCAGCCTGGGAGAAAACACTTGAGCAGGGGCTTGAAGAATGAAGGGAGTTAACCAAGCGAAGGCGGGGCCGAGGAGGCAGAAGGCAGACACAGCCAGCAAGAGAGGTGTGGGCTGTTAATATTTATGTCGTCATTTCATTCATTCACTCCTGCGCTCGTGCTGCTCACAAAGGCTGCCCTGATAATGACTCCTTAACTCCCGTGATGCTCAGAACCGTCTTACGAACTAATGGCTATCATATCGGAAGGGAACTGAGGCACAGAGCGCTGAGAACAGAGGCGACACAACTGGAGTGGAGAAACCTGGGTTCCCTTCCTCACAGTCTGATTCCACAGCCCCATCTCGTAGACTGCACGATGCCCTGAAGCTCTGAGCTCCCAGCTCCGGGCCCAGCAGCCATATCGACAGGGAGGAGTGAGTGGCTCCAAAGGTTCTGGATTCTTCCAGTAAAGAGCTCTGGGCCTGGGGAAGGTTGAAGAGGCTCAGCCTCCATTTGCGGCGTGTGGCAGCTGTAAAGGAAAAGCAGGGCGCTGGAGGAGGGTTCCCTCATCAGCTGCCCCTGCTGAAGGTTGTGAACGGCTCCAACACACTCACACAGAGCCTGGGCCCCCAGCAGAGACCGCGGCCCAGGCTTTAGCTCACAAATCTTTGCACCTGAAGAGCACTGGCCCTTTGAGAGGCTGTCCCTGTGAGAGCAGCAGATGCCTCATTGCAGGGGAAGAGGGAGGGTCCCTCTGCCCTTGCCAGATGGCCCATAGGAAATGCTCTAGTGGCCAATGCAGGGTGGTGGGACAGACCAATGCCAGGGCCTGGGTCCCAGGGAAACATCCCTGGATGCTTATAAAATGAGTCCCATAGAGCTCCTCCCTCCTGTGAAGGTTTCCCTCTGCCACTTCTGTGACAAGCCACTGGCAGCCACAGCCAGTCTTTCAGCCCCAGAGAGAAAGGGCTCCTCAGGGTCTGGAATCACAACCCCTGGGGCGAAGAGCCCTGCAAAGGCCTGGGCAGCCTTCCTACCCTGTTCTGTGGGGTGGGGACAGAGCCTCTGCCTACAGTCAGGTTGCTGAGGGAGCTGGAGACTTCAGACCACCCTGAGGAACCTCCCACAATCAAGTCTTCCCCCAAAATCACCTGTGAGAGAAAGATTCTTGAGAATATCTGCAGAAAAATAAGGTGCCTCAGGCAAATTATTCCAAGTGTCCTGCCAGATGTTACTAGCTTTTATCTTTTTTTCCTAATGGTGTGTATTTGTCTGATTATACTTCAAGGACAGAGAAAATTGAGTCGATCAGAATCCTTAGTTCTTCACTGTCATCTGCAGCCACAGTAAGAGCGGGCCGATTTAAATCTCGATTCTTCCATTAGCAGCCACACGGCTTGGGCGGCGTGCTCACTCTGTTCACTGGGATCAAAAAGATACCCGACACCATAAGCCTGTCACAAGGATAAAGTTACCAACTATGCAGAAAACACTTAGATCCAGGACCAGTGGGTAGTAGATACTGTGCTTCTTGTAAGGTCATTACTATTGTTTATTCCACTTTTCCCCATCTTCCCTGACCTCTGCTTCCCTTCCTCTCTTGAGGAAACCCGCCTAACTTGTTTGGTATATAATCTGTTGTCTTTGTAGATAGGCTTTCCAAAACCAGAATGAATCCAGGTCACAGGCCACAGCAGCCAGCCCGTGAGCTCCGCAAGTGCCGTATAAACTGACCAGCTACCCATCACCACACTCCGAGCTAGCAATGCAATTTACCCATCACATAGATTCTTTACGGGCTTTGTGCACTTTTACTCCTGGTGCACAAGTCTGGATTTTTAGTTGCAAGTCACAGAAACTGACCTTGGCTGAGAACCTCACAGAAGACCCGAGCGGGGTGTCCTTGAAGCCACGCCTCTCACAGGGACCTGGGCTGAAAAAGGCTGGTTGCCTTCTGCCTCTGAGAAGTCCTGGAGACGCATGATGGTGACGGTGGCACAGCCACACGAACGTACTGAATGCCACTGAACCGGGCACTGAAAAATGGTGAGATCATAAATGTGTGTGTTTCACACTTTTTTTTAAAGGAAGGAGCTATTGATAAAAACAACAGTATGGAGGAGCCCCGGCAGGCAGTGTGGCAAGTGAAAGAAATCAGACACGAAATGTGAAACTTTGCATAATTACATGAATAAAAATTTATGGAAAAACCCAGACTACAGGGGAAAGTTTGATCAGTCATCTCCAGGCACCGGGTCCTGGGAAGGCTGGTGACTGCCGAGACGGCGAGGGAACCTCTGGGGCTAACACACAGGGTCCGTATCGTGGCTGCGTGCAAATGTTTACATTGCTGACACATGTGCACTTAACATTGATTTTTTAAATTGTGTATAAATTATACTTCAATATGCTGATAAAAGAAACTCATCTAAAAATTGCTGGGAAGGAGGATGTGCTGGGGGGCTCTTCCTGCTCCCCGTTTCCCTGTCCTCTGCCCTGGACCTCAGAGTCTCCACACACCAGCAGTTTCCTGTGTGAGAGAGAAAACCCCAGGACTTCCTGAGAAGTGACAGGGCTGCTGAAAAGGTGAGATAGGAAGGTCGGTGAGGACAGACAAGTAAGGGGACGTCTGTCTCAGGACACTGGCCTCCAAGTGAAGCAAAAACCGGTGTGGCCTCCTGTGGAAACTGTCAGGAGCCCGAGGTCACAGGCTGAGACTAGTTGGTATTTCTGCCACAGCCTGGAAGCATAGCCCTTCCCACTCCCCACCTATTTGTGCATCCAGAAAAGCAATTTGGCGCTCAAGCGAAAATCTTCTTTCTCTCATTGCATTTCCTTATTCTCTCACTTTGGATACTCATCCCAGGCAGGACTGGGCTCTGATGACTTGCTCAGCAGTGCTACCTGGAGGTGCTGGGGGATTTGGGAGGCAAGAGCCCAAACTGCAGTTACTACCTCCAATCCCAGTACCGTCCTGGGGTCTCAGCCCCAGGGCCCCTCGCCTTGCAGGCTCCGCTCACTCCACGACTCCTCTCCTCGGCAGCCCTCTTAGTGATCCCAGCCAACCAGGAGGTCAGAAGGAATCTGGCTCATGAAAGTGAGTTCCTCATCACGGAGACAAATGCAGACTGTTTTAGGCAGCGACCTCATGGAGGGCCCGAGAGGCATGCTGTCATAAGTGACCCCTCTGTGGTCTCCCCCTGGCTGGATTTTGCAGGCTGGATCACCAACGGCAGTGGTTGAATTACATCCCCCCAAGAGGTATGTCCAGGTGTTAGCCCCCAGGACTGTGGATGTGACCTTATTTGGAAACATGATCTGTACAGATGTAATTAAGCTGAGGATCTGGAGATGAGATCACCTGGTACCCTTATGAGAGAAGGAGAGGGGGATCTGCGGGGAGGAGGCCTTGGGGGGAGGCCTGGGGGTGAGGCCTGGAGGGGGAGGCCATGGGAGGACAAGGACTGGTGATGCATCTACAGCCAAGGAGTGAATGAGTTAGGAGGGAGGCAAGGGACAGACTCTCCCTCAGGCTTCCAGAAGGAACCGCTTCTGCAGAGGACACCTTGATTTTAGACTTTTTATCTCCAGAACCGTGAGAGAACAAATTTCTTTTGTTTCATGGTAACTTTTTAAGGAAATGAATACATCACCTCTCCTGGATTCAGGGCCCATCCTGAAGAAGGCTCCAGACTGGGGTCAGGGACCAGGTTCTTGGTCCATCCTACACAGGTGAGCACTGGCTCTGGGCCAGTCCCCAGCTCTTCCCACCCTGCTTCTCCAGTGACATTATGATGGCAGTGTGGAAGATAAATGTGGTGGTCTCCACAGCCCTTCCTGTTCTCAGATACGATGGGTTACCAATCTGAAGAGGCAACAGAGAAGAGTAAAGTGGTTTCACAAACTTTATTTTTAAGTGGGGGAACTCATTATATGTCAAAAGGAATTTTCTGCCAAATCCTAACCTACGGAAGTGGAGCTCATGTGCCCATAGCATTGTGCCATGGCTTCCCCGGCAGCCCAGGATGAAAGGCCTTGAGCTACCCTCCCCATCCATCAGCCTCTCATTGCACTTCACTGTAACACCCCCCCAAACCCCCACTTCAGCCCTAAGGCACTTCCATGAATCCAGGAACGCCAGAAGATCCTGGAGTCCCAGGCTCCGGGGAGTCTGCCCCTGCCCCAGGATGCCAGCACCATCAACAACCTCCAGGTGGCTCCAGACACGTTGTTGCTTTTCAGAGCCTCAGCCTTCTCGTCTGTAAAATGGGAATTTTAATTTGCATCTCATCCACTATTCGGAGGGTTACATGAGACAAGTAAGTGCCTTCAGCTGCCCACATGGGCGCTGGGTACCTGAGTTAACGTGACTTCCTGTCTCTTCCCTCTTCTCACTCTGTCGTCCTGTCCCTTCCCGTCTTGTCTGGAAGACCATTTGTTGGACCTCGACCCATGCAGCTTCTTTTTGTGCTAGTCCACTCCGTGCATGGTCCTACCCCACTCACAGTTGTGTGTTTGCACAAGCAGGTCCTTCAGCTCAGAGTGCTTCTCCCTTTACTTTACACCCACACACACACTCACACACGCACACACCCTTTACGTCCACCGACAAGCCTCTGTTCCAAAAGCCCTGCAAACAGCACAGCAGAGTTGGTTGCTCCTATGTTTACACGCCTCTGTTGGGCTACAATTTTTCATGCGATGCCTCCTCTCACCCTCTCCCCTTGTTGTCTGCACTGAACTGTGCGCACTTCAAAAGCAGGACGGCATGGGCAGGCCCCCCGGGCTGACACTACGCAGCCACACAACCGCCCTTGCTTCCAGAGCCCTAGTTCCTTCTGGGCGGCGGGTGGCAACAAATCATGTCTAGTCTGAGCCCATGAGGAAATTCCCTTCACTTTGCCAGTTATTGGTCCAAGGTGTCACTTGAACCAATTTGGTCAGGGAGCAGTAAGGGGAAGTTGGCTTCCCCCTCCTCTGATAAGACAGGGAAGGGTGCTGCCACGTGAGGGCCAGGTGATTTGTCCTACTGCAGTCACTTTATCACCACAAGGAACCAGTGCAATCTCAGAGACACCAGTTCGTTGTCCAGCCCCTGACACAATTCTGGAATTGCTTACTTCCAAGCTTTTTATGCAGTTAGATAACAATTATCTCTATTGTTTAAGCCACTGTAAGTCAGGCATTCTGTTAAACACTGTGCCCACCTCACCGCATTTTTACAGAGTAAATGAATTAATTCATGCCAACCACGTGGCCATAGAGCAGTCTCATCAGCCTCGACCACCTCCGTGCGTCTTCACACCCTGCACTGAGGCAGCCCACAGAGCCTTCCACTCCCACCTCAGGCCCTGACCACGTGGATCTCATTACTGACCACTGAGCTCTGGGCTGCTTCCTCATCCACAGCTGTGATGGAGCAGCCTAACATTTGATCGCTGCTTTGACTGTGAAGATGTGTAAAGGACCCGGAGTCTGAGCGTCACCATGTTAGACACAAGTCAAGGATATTACGAACTTGACTAGAAGGTAGCATTTATCTCTTGACAGTGGCCATCAGAGTCCAGGGTTCTGCCCTGCACAACCCAGCCAAGCCCTGAGACGCCAGCCTGCACAGGAGGCAGTTTCCCCAGGGAGACTGTGCCTCCTGGACAGAGGTCACCACGCTCCAAAGACTGCTGGACAATTGTCCACTTGCCTTCCACCCACGGGCACCTGAGCCTGCACACCGGACATATAGCTACTCTTGTCCACAGATGAGGGAATCTTGGCAAATGTGCCTTAAGTAAGAGGGAAGGGGAGAGAACCGAGAGTCACAAGCCCCAGGGTGGTTTGGTTCTCATCGTCAGTGACAAACCAGGCCACTGTTCAGGCAGTGGAGAGTGGGTAGCTCCCACGACATCCCGAAGCCGCTTTCTTGTGTGAAAGAGGAGCTTGAGCTAGATGCCCACCAGTAGCCTGTGAATTTGAACGCTGACTGCAGCACCTGCTAATTGTCTGACTTTGGGCTAGTATATCTCTAACCTCCACAGTTACAGTTTATTTAATCTATAAAATGGGTATGACAAGAGCCCTGACTTTGCACAGTTTCAAAATAACACGTATAAAGCCCCTAGCACAGAGAGGCCACAGAACAGCTTCCTGCATAGATGTTCTGTTATCACTTCTAGTTTTAGGAGCCTCAGGCTTGCGACAGAATTGAGAACAGGCCAACACTGTCACTTTTTAAACTCCAGGGTCACAGAAAGCTATGCCCCCTGGGGCTAATCACGGATAAATCTGCCTTGGAGTCCTGACCCTTGACCCCTGTGCTGTTGCCCAGATCAACTGCCTCCTGGTTAAGTGAGTTTAAAAAAGACATCCAGGTCAGAGCCATAATTAGAAGTGACTGAGGGCCTTGAATGAAACAGCAAGCTTCAGCTGATCAATGCTGCCATTTATTTCAAAGAGAGGAACGGAGAGTTTCGGAGGGCGTTTGGAATAGGGAATGCGACCCGGGTTCTCAGCCTGAGTGCTGGTGGGTGCTGCCAGCAGCTGCACGCTCGCGGCAGGAAACCCCTGCGCCCCCCGCACGGCAAGGAGAAGCCACTCCAGTGGAATTCTTCCAGGCCCCAGTGACTCCCCAGCTGGGAAGTGTTGGACTCTGCCAGATTTATTGAGATTTCCAGTGAGATCTCAATAGTAAGCCAACCTTCTGTTTTCCTGGTCTGGAAACCAAGACCATCCAACAGGACGGAACTTCATCTTCTCAACTCTTTCTCCTAGAAAGCTACTTTGCAACGAAACAAATGTTCACGTGCTATCCTCATGGCTTACATTAAGCCCCCACGGGATGAATGTGTTATCAGAAGTCCAGAAAGCAGAGCTCTAGGAGTTCCCAATACTCAACTCATGCACACCCAACCCAACCGCACATGGCACACACCCTCCCAAAGCGGCCTGTGTCCTGTCCAAGCGCTTGCAAACGGACATGAATATTTTTGTGGTTTTTCAAACTTAGGCTCAATTGTAGTTTGCAGTTGTCCAGTGGGCCTCAGTTCACACATCTCCATATGTTTCCTCCAAAGGAGGGATAAGAGAGTCATTTCAAAGGGAGAAATTTACAGCTTACAAATCTATACCGTGAAAACTCTGGATTGTTTCAAGCCAATTTTTTAAATAAATGTTCATTATGAACATCCTTGCACACACACAAATCTGGCCGCTTGCTTTTTGGAAAGCTGTGGCAAAGAAATGCTCACTTGCACTGCTCTACATCATGTTCCGCCTACCCATCACCTAGGGTGATGTCACATGACCGGTGCTGGCCAATGAGATGGGAGCAGAAGCCTCTTCTTTCATTTCCTGAGAGTTGAGAATTGCTGTAACTCCTCGTCTCTTCTTTTCCTGTCCTGGAGGCCTCCATCTGCCTTATCTTCTGCCGGTGGTATAGCTGCAGGTTAGAGAAGGGCCACCTGACCCACATCAGACTTTGTGAGATACAGACCTGCCATGTGGGGATTTGTCTACTGTGGCCACTGGCAGTAGTAACCCAAACAATATAGTATCAGTTTTCAGACATTCCTCAGAAGTCAATCGTTCACTTTCAGCCCGTTGCATGTTCTTGGAAGTAGGCTGTTGGTGCAGTTCATTATCCCAAGCTCACTTCTCAAGCTTGCATGGAACCCTGACTATGGGCAGGCACTTCTGGGCCTCAGATTACGGAGCTGCCCTAAAGATGGTACAGTCTACTGGGGCAAGGCCAGCAAATAGGCAACAAGCACCCCAGAACACATCTGCGAAGACGGTGTGAGCAAAATCATTAGCTGTGAGGAATTGTCTCAAAGCTCTTGTTTCAGCAAATTCAGAGCAGTCATAGGTGCTGACAGAAAAATACGGGAATCAAAGAATATACGTTCTTTGATCAGAATTAATTGAACAGATGTTTCAGTGAATCACCTTCAATTAGACCATTAATTGATTCTTTAATTTTTCATCTAATGAGCACATACTGACCCAGGTCCAAGTCATGTGTGAAACTGACCCCACCCCAGGAAACACACAGTCAAGCAGAAGTACAACAGCAAACAAACTCAGGAAAGTGTTCATTCTCTCAAGTCATCAAATGAAAAGTGAAAGCAGGCTTGAAGCAGGCATTTGTACCCACTAGGTTGTCTAAAAATATATATTTATATAAAGCATATGTATTAGTTTGTTAAGACTGCCATAATAAAGTACCACAGACTAGATGGCCTAAACAACAGAGACTGACTTTCTCACAGGTCTGAAGGCTGGAAGTCCAAGATCAAGGTATCAGAAGGGTCGTTTCCTCCTGAGAGTTGTGAAGGAGAATCTGTACCCTCTCTTTGCTTCTGGTGACTTGCTAAAATCTTTGCTTGGCACATAGATATTTCACACTTATCTCTGTCTTCATCTTCACAACATTCCCCATGCATGTGTACCCGTCTCTGTGCCCGAATTTCCCATTTTCATAAGGACACCAGTCATACTGGCTTGGGGACCACAAGACCCCAGTATGACCTCATCTTAACTTGATCATCTACAAAGACCCTATTTTCAAATAAGGATACATTTTATAGGTCCTAGGGGTTAGGACTTCAATATCTTTTGGGGGGAGCACAATTCAACTTCTAATGATACCCAACACTGACAAGATTGGGTACAACAGTTCAGCTTATACAGTGATGTTTATCACAGTGAAAACAGCTACAAAATATGAGAGAAGCGACATGATAGGTGCAGCACTAACTACCGGGAGGAAGACCCGTGGCTGTTACGCAAACCTTCTGTGTAGGTCAGATCTGCGTGTTATTCTTCCTAAGAGTGACGGAGGGAGCAGAAAGTACTCAAAACTACAGGCTGCAAGAATTCTTCTGGATCCAAGTCATTTCAATTATATTTCAATATATTTGTATATTGTAGTCACGTACATATATCCTCAGGTCCCCAAATTCATTCATTTTCTACTCCTGTTAGGAGAATTTTACAGGGAAAGATAGAGAAGCTGAAACCTATAGGTACAAATGGGATTGCTGAAGCATATTGTTATTCCCAAACTAGAAACAGAGAGCCATTTATTTATTCAGCTAATATTTACTTAGCACCTTTTCTCTGTAGGGCATTGTGCTAGAGTCTGGGGATGCAGTGGCAAAAATCATTCTGGTCTCTATTTGCAAAGAGCCAAAGGTCCCAGTTGGTGAATATTTTAATAAACTATAGTCTCAGTGTGTTGAATAACATGCAGGCATTAAGTGGTAATTAAAAAAGACATAAATTCCATTTAAAATTCATAAAAGTTTATTTAGAATGGCATAGCCACTATACTTAACTGTTTGAAATATGTGAGCTGGCTGAATTTTGTCTTTTTGTTCACTTCGATATAGATGCCACATAGAACATGCTCAATAAGAACTCATTGAACTGAGTGGATATAGTAAGGACTGGAAGGTTACACCCAAAACCAAAAAAAACTAAAACAAGAACAAGAAAGACCATTGTCATACTTGGATAATGGAATTATGAATATGTTCTTCTCTTTTTTCCAAAAATTTCTTCATATAGTTGTTACTATAGTTTGTTGAAAAATAATAAATTTTAAAAGAGCATCTTAGATGCCTTAGAATTCATAGGCCAAGGGAAGAAAAATCTTAAGAAAATTAAAAATAAAAGGACTTTGACTGGGATGTCCCCAGGGCCGAGAGGCTGTGGGACTTGAGTTTTCTCTCTTGGCCACACCTGCTCCTCAGCTGTCCCAGGGCTAAGGGCACAAGACAAGCAGGAGGCCAACACGAGACCCAGGTGGGACACGGGAGGGTCCAAACCAAGACAGCGACGTGGGTGGCAAGGATCATCACTGACCCGAGAGAACTTCTCATCTTCGACGCCCAGTGTCCACTCCGACTTCCCTGCTGTTGCACTGCCTTCTTGCCTGTCTTCTCTGCTTTTCTAGAGAGGAGTGACACTTGTTTCCCGCTTTGGGGTGACTTCTAGACAAGTTTAGAAAAGCTTGCCTTGGAAAAGATCTGGTATGGTCAATCTGCTGAGACAGGAAGACAAAATTTCTACCTATCCTGGCAAAATGTATCTACACAAATGAAACCCAAAATGAACTCTTACTATTCGATGGCCCTTTGCAAGTCCCTTTACTTCGACTTGACAGCTCTCTCCCTCCGTCTCCCGAATAGCCCATCCAGCCCGTCCCCCAGCCTTATCGCATCTACAAATGTATGTACATACATCTAAAAACGTATGTCTTCAGTCCTTCCTTTCTCTCCCCTCTTTAGCCCCCATCTGAATCCAAGGCCCCCAAAACTTCTGCCTGGACTCTTGCAACACCCCTGCCTGGTCTCAGTGCTCCTACCCCGGCCTCCCTGATCCATTCTGCACGCAATAGACAAAGAGATCTTTTTAA
The DNA here is from genome assembly GCA_004026765.1 of Micronycteris hirsuta. Classification (NCBI taxonomy): domain Eukaryota; kingdom Metazoa; phylum Chordata; class Mammalia; order Chiroptera; family Phyllostomidae; genus Micronycteris; species Micronycteris hirsuta. The sequence goes on along the minus strand of PVJI01009499.1, from coordinate 284 downwards.
GAACCCAACTCAGGTGATGTCACTCCTGCTTTAAGTCACCTTCCATGGGACGAAACACAGAATCCTTAACAGGAACTGCAGGCCTCCCCAAGGGCAGCCCCTGCCTGCCCCTCCAGCCCTTCTCTTGACAATAGACTCACGCACTTGCTGACGGCCTTCTTTCAAGTTCTCAAATGAGTCTAGTTCCTTCATGCCTCAGGGCCTTTACCAGTACCATTCTTCCTTCCTGGAATGTTTGCCTCTCCACTCTTTGCCTAATTAACAGTAATTCATTTTTAGCTCTC